>VFSX01000148.1:247500-270000 GCA_016618255.1 Chlamydomonas sp. UWO 241 | reverse complement strand
CTCTAGTAGAAGAGAAGCCTGCTAAGCTGGAAACCCCGTGTTACTGTAGATTGGGGTATCAGGAACCTAAGTTCGGAAGGGTGGGACGTAAATCGAATTCAACAGCGCGTAATGTAATCGGGAAAAAAGTGCCCGAATTCGGGTATTCTGCCCGAATTAAGGCTAATCCAGCAACTGAGACTAGGAGAGCCCGCAAGGACACGCAGCGTGCCAGCATACCAGAAAAAGGCGCCCTCAGTGTTGAGCTGACAGACCTCAGGGGCATGTGTCAGCATAGACAGCGCGCCTTTTCGGTCCTGGTCAAAGTCAAAGTCAAAGTCAAAATCAAAGACAAAGTCAAAGTCCAGAAATGTCCCCAGGGGGGGAGGGAGGGAGGAGGGACGCACGCACGCACGAACGCACGCACGCACGCACGCACGAACGCACGCACGCACACACACACACACACACACACACGCACACACACACACACACACACACACACGCGCGCACACACACACTCGCACGCACACCTCAGATTTGTTCATGACAGACTCGCCAGCAGAAAAGGTCCATCCCATCATCCATGACGAGACTGACCCCTCTGGGGCTGTGTGGGGGGGGGGGCGTGTATGTGCGTGTGTGTGTGCGTGTGTGCGTGCGCGTGGTGCGGTGTAGTGCATGAGTGTACCGTGGCACCGCTTTGTCTTGCCGATTAAATAAGACGGAAACCGTCGCGGCAAGGTCGATTTATAAAAAGTAATGCTGAAAAAGAGAGAAAAACGCCAAAAGTGACGTCAAACCGGAAAAAAAAATCCCAGAAAATTCTTGCGGCAAGGCACCTAAATTATAAACAATTAACAGTAATAGTTACATCGGCTTTCCAGCAAAGACTACCTCTAGTCCTAGTACCACCGCCTAGACCCAAGTCCAGTTCTGGCCCTTTATATGTAACCCTTTACAAAAGTGGCGGTAAGGCAAAGCAGCACTACGGTATGTGCGTGTGCACACGTATGTGCGTGTGTTTGCACGAGTGCGTCAATGTGGCCGTGACCGTGAGCGCGAGTATGCGCGTGTGTGTGTGTGTCCACTATGCGTAGCAGCGCCCCCCCCCCCTCGCTTGACGTACTGGTTTTGCAGATTTTACATGTAAAGGTTCCTGGCCGTTTCAGGTCAAGCCAAATGTAACATCCGAACGGCCTCATCACCAGGTGTCTGTGGATTCCTTCATCATTTTCAGCAAAAACCAGTATTGAGTGACATCTGGGGGGGCAAGATTGTGGATTTCTCCATCATTATCAGCAAAACCCAGTATTGAGCGACATCTGGGGGGCAAGATTCAAAGTGTCATAACTTGACCCCCAGGGGTGTGAGTTGAGGCCTAGCTAGACTGCACTGCCACACCTGCTGTACTCCCAGCCCATGTGCAAACACACGGTGGGTTTTACACGTGCGCGCCTGGAGGACCCCGGGGCGCGAGTCAAGGCCTAGAATACACGTCAAGGAGGGGGGATCTACAACGAGAGCCCGCAAGGCCACGCAGTGCACACACAGTTACAGTTACAGTTACATCGGCTTTCCAGCAAAGACTACCTCTAGTCCTAGTACCACCGCCTAGACCCAAGTCCAGTTCTGGCCCTAACAATTACTTGTGAGGGGCGGTAGCCACCAGCCGGCTGCCTGCCAACGTGTAGTCCCAGAGCAAAAAGGAGAGCTATTGTGCGACGCCTCCAAAATAGGTCCTAACCGCTTCTAGGGGATAGGGGGTCAAGTGGCGCTTGCCAATCTACTTGACCGCCGTGGTGGAGGGGCCGGCGCCTGAGGGGCAGCCGGACCGTACACCACGGCTCTCCACCCGACCCTATCCTGAGCACGCTCAAACGCCGTGTCCGAAAAAGTCTTCCAATCAGAACGAGTGCCACTAGTTTCGCCTAGCTGCTGAATCAGTAGCTTAAGAAAATAGTGTCGGGAGGAGGCTGGAGGCCGGCCTTGCTGCCGAGCCACATCCATTGTGCAGTCAAAAGTCGTACGAGGAAGACGAGAAGCCGGCATGCGCATCACATGGCCTAGCCACTGCATTGATCGCTTTGCCACAAGGCTCTCAATTGGCTCAGTGTCGCACGCCTGCCGAATATAAGTTAATCTGTGCCGGTCGACCAGGCGCACACCCAGAATGCGACGAAGGCAGTTAGAGTGGGCAACCTCCAATCGAGTCAGTTGTGTTTTAGTAGGGGCCCATGTTTCGCAGCCGTACAGAAAGTGGGGCAGCACGAAAGTGTTGTAAACCCGCATCTTAGACTGCACTTGCATCTTCTTGCTGGCCCAAATCTTATCAAAAGACGCAAACACGCCCAGCGCGCGACCGACACGCACACCGATCTCCTTTTCCACACCACCACTCTGGGTTATCCAACTCCCTAGATACTTAAATGCAGAGACGGTCTTCACTTCACCACCAGTCAGCGCAAACGTGGGCAGATCCGCGACAAAATCTGCTGGCAAAATCATCACTTCTGTCTTGGCGGCGTTGATTTGCATGCCAAAGCTAGAGGACACTTTGTCAAGGATTTTCAGCATAAGCGCCAACTGAGCTGGGTCATGCGAGAACAAACATAAATCGTCGGCATACATCAGCATTACTATGCGCTCAACCGACGACGACAACACAGAGCCGCCGGCTCGGGTCACGACTGACACGCCAGCCCCCTCTGGCATCATGTCTAGCGCCTTTTTCACTATGTGGTCAATAAAAACATTGAACAACACAGGAGCAATGACGCACCCCTGTCGCACACCAGACGACACGGGGAATTCGTGCCCGATTTTCCCAGCCAGCCGCACGGCAGCTGCGGTGTTGGTGTGAAGATCCTCCAACAGATCAATAATGTGCGGATGAACACTATATAATCTAAGGACTCTCCACAGTGCCGCACGGTTTATGCAATCGTAAGCTTTAGAATAGTCGACAAATGCCACAGCCATGCATTGTTTGTACTCGGCATGTGCCGCGCTCAGCGAGCGCAGAGTAAAAATTGCATCAACAGTGCCTCTGCTTTTTCTGAAACCACACTGAGCCTCATGCAACTGACCATCAACCTGCGTGGAGACGCGGTGCAGAAGTATGGCAGCGTACACTTTCCCGGCAATAGAGAGAAGGCTTATACCGCGGTAGTTACCAGGGGAGTCACGCGGACCCTTCCCCTTATATAACGGTGTGATAATAGCAGTTTTCCATTCCCTCGGGGCTCTCCCCGACCGCCATACGGCGATGATGACCCGGTGGAGCCATGCGATGGCAGGTGGGCACCGCAACAGCATGGCGTCCAGCTGGTCACCGCCCGGAGCGGCGGCCGAGCGCAACGCTCGCACACACGCCTCCGTCTCAGCCAGGTCAGGGGGCGCCCGTGCGCTTCGTCCACCTCTGTGGCGCGTGTGAGCTCAAACGCCGCTACATCGTTCTCCAGCTGGTTCAGGGTCTCGTCGCTGAGCTTGGTCTCCCCGCCATATAGCTTGTCGAATGACTCTGTCATGGCCTTCAGCACCCCGTCTGGACCGCTGTGCAGCGCGCCCGAGACGTCCCGCATGGCAGGTGGGATCTGATGGCTGCGTCTGCGGCCCGCCAGCCTGTCGCACGCGCGCGCAAACTGGCGCAGATTCTTCTTGCGTAGCATGTCTTGCGCCTCCGCCACCTGCTGGCCGATCCACCTCTCCCTGTCTCTCTGCACAGCTGCGTCGGCCGCGCGGTTGGCGCGGTTGCGCTCTCGTTTGGCAGCAGCAGACTTGCTCCTGAGCCATGCCGTGTGCGCGCGCTGCCGGGCGTTCATGAGCCACACACACGGTGGTGTATGGCCTGCCTTGCACGCAGCAGGCACCATCCAGTTTACAGGTTACAGCACGCACCCTCGGGGCGTGGGTTTGAGGGAGCTGCCTAACGAGGCTGGCTACCTTCAAAGGGGCAACATTGTCACATCCTGACACGCCACACATGTGTGGTAGTTCAAACAGGCAGCGCCTGACGGCGCCCAGGCGAATTATCGCTATCTGTAACACACAGGACCGCGTCTATCGACACAGAGTACTACAAACATCCAGTGACGCTAGGCGCGCGCTACTGCCAGATGAGCAAGGCCTGCGGGTTGCATGGCCCGATGCAATGCTTGTCTGCAGCCCCCGCCCCCCCCCCCCCCCGCCCCCACCACCACCACCACCACCACCACAATCCCAACGTCAGAGGCGCGCAAGTGAAGGCGGTCATGACGTCTGGGGCGGTCAGGGGTGTGCCTCGGGCGGTGGTGGGCGCTGGAGGCGGTCGGGGGTGCGCCTGAGCCCGCGCCTAAGGCGGTCGGAGAGCCTCAGGCGGCGCCCCAGGCTGCGCCTGATCCGCGCAAGCGCAGGCGCCGCCTCAGGCACCTCAGGCGTTGGGGTTTCACAGGTTTTACACGTACGTGCCCGGAGAACCCCGGGGCGTGAGTCAAGGCCTAGACTACACGTCTAGGGGGGCTCTTCTAGGAGAGCCCACAGGGCCGCTCAGGCGTCGGGAATGTGGCCCCGCACCTCACGCGCCCTAAAAACTCCAAACCCTTAACCCTAACCCTAAACCCTAAACCCCCTAAACCCGAAACCCTGAACCCGAAACCCGAACCCCGCCCAACCGACTAATCAATAAGCGCCCAACCGCCTTATCAATTGGCGACCAACCAGCTACCAATGGAATGGCTACCAGTGGCCCATCATAAAATCCCTGGTAGGCTGGCGCGCTGCGTGGCCTTGCGGGCTCTCTTAGTAGAGCCCCCCTAGACGTGTAGTCTAGGCCTTTACTCATGCCCCGGGGTCCTGCGGGTGCGTAAGTGTAACACCTGTAAAACCCGCCCCACCCAACCCACCGTCAGGACCAGCGTCTTGCTGCACTGAGCTCGCGTTGGCTAAGAGCATGACGGTGGCCTGGCCGGAAAAGTTGCGGGAGCCGCCTCCTGTTTTTGTTTGTGTGTGGGGGAGCAGCTCTGGGCATGTTTCTGTAGGCACAAATCTTATACCCGAGACCATTTTTTGTGTGTGTGCACTTGTTTTTGTGTGCGCGCCGCATCCCGCGGATTTCACAGGCACGCACGCACAAGCATGGGCCCCCAGCCATTCTGAGCTGAGTCCCAAAAAGAAGGTCATGGTATGATGGCATGGCATGCCATCAAAGTCATGCATGCATGCATGCCTGCATGCTGGAATTTGTGCCCGCCTTTGGGGATGGTAAAGAACGGCTGGGAGCGGCGCGTACCTCCACCGCCTGGAGGGACGCCATCCAGCTTAGCCGTGTAGGCGATCAGCGCGGTGCAGCGCTCGTCGATCGGCGAGAATGGCATGGAGGTCACAATCCGGCAGCCAAACTCGCTCGGCGGGACATTGTCAGGGCACAGCACGGTGTTTGATGGAGCGCCGTCATAATCTTCACGGGATCCACGCACGCTCCCGCCTTGAACAGAGCAGATTTCAAGGTAGCCAACCAGAGAGAGGATCGTGGACTCGTGCATTTCCGCCTCCCAGCACTGCAGCTCGCGGTAGCCAGGGGGCAGGGCCGCGGAGCCACTGATTTTGCGGAATGGCAGGGGTGACGGAAAAGGCGATGGGTACGGGGGAGGCGTGGCGTTGCCCACCGCAGCACACTGCACACACGCCCGCGGATCTAACAGCAGCAGGAGGAACACCGTGGCAGCGTTGATGGCGTGCTTCCCTAGCTGCATGGCTGCTCCGACGGCTACTACTCTACTCTCCGAGCAACAGGATGGAGGGGCACATGCGGGGTGCTCTGAAAACGGACGCCGGGGTCTCCTCGCGTGGGTATGTATATAGTAAGGTTGCGCCTCCTCTGCGTGGGTAGTGATTACAGCAAGGTTGCGCGCATGGGTGATGGCCCACACCAACGGGACAGGGAAGACATAGGGCTGCCGCACAACATACTTGAGCATTCAACGCTCAGCGCGCTCTCGGCTTTCACCATCGGCTTTCCAGCAGACATCCTCTTTGCACCCACGGTCCACACTACGCTGTGAGAGAGACTGCTCGCATCCTCTTCACGGCCGGCTCGGCCGACGGGGCTGACACGGTGGTCCGCTCCCGCTGTGGCCTTGAGGGATCGGGCTCCTCCATCTTCGAGGCGCTAAGTCACCGCGAGCGGGTGCAGCACAAGGCGCTGTGGCCGGCGTACGAGGCAGCCCGCGCGGCTGGGCAGAAGGCCCAGTTCCGCTTGGCCCGCCTCTTTGTTGACGGCCTGCCCGTGCCCGCGAGCTGAAACTCTGACTGCCTATTGAGGCCCCAGGGGATCGGTCAACGCCCAGTTGACCGCGGGGCGTTGACCGTTGACCAACTGTCGATCCGGAGGAGGAGAGGGCAGCGCCAACGGCGTCCCCTTTTTTATTCGCGGCGCGGCGTTCCGCGCGCCGCGGCGCCGCAGGGGATCGGTCAACACCCCGTTGACCGCGGGGCATTGACGGTTGACCGATCCCGGGGGGCAGTATGGGGGGGTGTAGGAGGGGGGGGGGCGAGGGGGCGAAACGCCGCTGGAGCAGCGTAGGTGCCTCGTCTTTGGGGGGCGAGGCCAAGACCCACCGGCGGTGGGTCTTGGGCCCCCGGGAGAGGGGCTAAGAGAGAGGGGCGGGGCCAAGACCCACCGGCGGTTCGTCTTGGACCCGCCCCTCTCTAAGCCCCTCTGCGTGGGGGGGGTGGGGGCTGGAGGCCAAGACCAACCGCCGGTGGGTCTTGGCCACACACCCCCTCTTGCCCCCTATCTCTTGGCCCCTTTGGGTGGGGTGGGGCCAAGACCCACCGGGTGGTCTTGGCCCCGTCCCCCCCCCCCTCCTCTCTCTCTCTTGGCCCCCTTGGGGTGGCCAAGACCAACCGGCAGTGGGTCTTGGCCCCCAGCCCCCCCCCACACACACACAGACACGCACAGTCTTGGCCGGGCCTTGGGTCCAGGCTTGCTGCGGCCACGCCTTGGTCGGGTGGGCTCGCCAGGCTTGCTTTGCATTGGCGAGAGCTCTTGTTTGTGTGAGCGCCTGCCGTAGTAACAGCTTGCCATAGCGGTCGTTGCGATACAATAGAGGGGGGGGACTGGTTCACCCTAAACCAACCCTAGAAACCTTGAACCCCGACTCACCACCAACCCCACCACCATCACCCCGGGCACCCCGCCAGCGGCCACTGGACCATGCTGCCCAGGCCACCACCCCGGCCACCAATGTGTGTACTCCCCGGGGTTTTCCTTGCGGACCAGGGTGTTTGGGGCTCAAGGGTCCCTAACTTTTTCTGGTTCTGGTTTTGCCCCTTTGCAGGATCCATTTACGCGACGCAACCCTCCATCAGGGGGCAATGCTACTTTTGCCAGGGGGAGGGAGAGGGATGGTGCTGAGGCACTCCGGGCCGTGTGGGGCCCCTGGGATGGCGGAGGAGTTGAGGTGGGAATGAGCTAGGGGCGTGTGCCGCCTCAGTGATTGTCGAGTGTAGACATGGGCTCGCATTCCCGCACTTGGCTCTCAGAACCGTGTGGGGTAGTTCTTTGCGGTTCGTCACGACGGGGGACTGTTCTTGGGGGTTGGTGTGCGCCTCGCTGGCTGTAGCAATGAATAGATAGATGAATAGACCCCCTTTGGGGGGTCTTGTGTTTTTACTCAGGGTCTAGGCGCTCCCGTTATGTGATGCATCCGACGACGACGTCTTAATGCCTACATGTTAGGGGAGCTTAACCAGGAAAGCCTGTAAGGCCACGCACCTGGCTCTCAGCTCATAAACTGACCCATCTCTCAACATAAGCTGACGCCTTGTTGACGAGTTTGACACCCCTGTCTCGTCCGGCACCCGTCACACACACACAAATATGTTTTCCCAAGTTGGTGCATGTGTGGAAGCCTCAAGCTTCCACACTTCTGGACCTCTCACAAGCTAAGCTTTTGATGGAGAGGACAATCAAGAGCGAGGCGAGGCCTGATAGCCACAACGACCAACACCCTTCCTCATAGCTTCAACAACCAAAAAAAAGTTGTCATTATACCCCCCTCCTCAACACACATGCACGCACAGACCCGCTGCACATACCATACTATGCTGCACACACGCCCCGGAACCATCCATCCACCCTCCTCAGGTGGCCACCGATGGGTGGCCTGCCACATGTCCAACCCGAGCATCGCCCCAGCTGGGCTCCTCCCGTCTTGGTTGGCAGCGCCCCTCCCCCCCCTCCCCCCTCCCCCCTCCCCCTCCCCCTCCCCCTCCCCCCTCCCCCTCCCATCTGCTCAGCGCCCCCAGGCCTGGGATAATGCCGTCTCGCCCGGCAGCCTTCTTCAACAAACATGTGCACGCAGACACACTGCGCAGACTCAATCGTGCGTGCGCTCACGCCTCACCATTGGAACCACCTCCACCCTCCTAAGGGGACTACTTCTGGGCGGCCTTCCGCCTTGACCCAGCTACGCGTTGAGATCATGCACAGCGCCCCCAGGCCTGGGATAATCCCGTCTTGGCCGGCAGCCCCTCCTCGACACACGTGGGCACGCAGACACGCTGTGCAGACTCAACCGTGCGTGCGCTCACGCCTCACGATTGGAACCATTTCCACCCTCCTGAGGTGACTTTCGCTGGGTGGCCTTTTGTCCTAGCCCAGCTACATGTTGAGAGCTTACAGTTTACAGCACGCACACTGGGGGCGTGGGATTGAGGGAGCTGCCAAACGAGGCTAGCGACAAATCTAACGTTGAGATCCCGCACATGTGCTGTACAGAGCCCCCATGGGCCCCCCTGGCCAGGCCTGGGATACTCCCGTCTCGGCCGGCAGCCTTCTTCAACAAACATGCACGCGTTGACATGCAGCGCAGACTCAACCGTGCGTGTGCACACGCCTCGGACCCTTCCTCCACCCTCGTGAGGAGCCAACCACTGGGGGGGGGGGGGGCTGTCCGCCTTGCCCCGACTACACATCCAACATTCACAGCGCACAACACCCCCAGGCCTGGGAAAATGCCGTCTCGGCCGGTAGCCTTCGTCAATAAATGAGACACGCTGTGCAGACTCAACCGTGCGTGCGCACACGCCTCAGAACCTTCCTCCACCCTCGTGAGGTGGCAACCGCTGGGGGGGAGGGGGGGACTGTCCGCCTTGCCCCCACCTGCACATTCGACATTTACAGTTACAGTTACAGTTACATGGCATTCCAGCTAAGACAACACTAGTCCTAGTGCCACCGCCCTGTGAAGGACGATAGCCACCAGCCGGTTACCTGCCGTCTAGACTACCGCTTCCGCCGGCTAGTTTAGACCCAAACAAGTCCCTGAGGGACATGTCTGGCAAGGAGCGTATAGGAAAGGACCGTCCTCCTCCTGGCCTTTGAGGCCAACCACGCCGGCTGTGCCGACTGGCGGCGCTGAAGCAGAAAAGTCCCCGCCTGGCATGGTGCATGGTTGTCCAACTCCATGCATGGGGCTCTGCCTGCGCCCCATGCGTCATGCATGGCCAGGTCCCACCCTCCAGGGGGGCCTGGGCAAACAGAG
Organism: Chlamydomonas sp. UWO 241; assembly: GCA_016618255.1. Classification (NCBI taxonomy): domain Eukaryota; kingdom Viridiplantae; phylum Chlorophyta; class Chlorophyceae; order Chlamydomonadales; family Chlamydomonadaceae; genus Chlamydomonas; species Chlamydomonas priscui. Next base: position 260,494 of record VFSX01000148.1, on the reverse strand, counting down.
TCGTCATGGCAGGCTGCCTGAAGACCAATGCCGACGCCAGTCACCGGCAGACGAGTGCCCCCGAGGGTGAGCGCGGTGACAAACGCTGCGATGGTGAAGCGGATAAACTCTGTTGTTGCCTCGGCGGTCACCACCGCTGAAGCCCTGATGGTAGCTCGCCCCCACGAGCAGCCATCTTGACCGATGTCCAGCATGCATTGACGGGCGCCAGCTCCTCCGCTCGTCGATCAACTCGTCGAGATCGGTGCTGCATGGCGTCCTGCATGGGAGGAGGATAAGGGCCGTCTCCCAGCACGGGTCGCGGCAGCGCCGCGGCTACTCGCCAAGCCATGACAGCGCCGGGCAAGCCGCTCCTGTAGTTTCCACCGAGGGACAGTCTAGCAGGAGCCAGGCCAGTCGTATTTTATCCCGCTCGTCAGCGGCACGGAGATCCTAGTCACCAGCAGCGCCGCATTGCTGGGTCCAGGGCTCGGCGACGAGAACGCGCCTCCGTTAATCGAGCCCCGACATTTACAGCGCCGCCAAATCTCCTCCCACCCTGTATGGCAGCCCCCATCTCCTAGCTGCCGGCCCCCATCTCTGCTGCCGCGGTTGCTGTGTTAGCTGCCTAGCCACCCTGCGTTGAGCAGATCGTGTGTGTGTGTGTGTTTGTGTGTGCGTGCTTGCGTGCATGTGTGTGTGGGGGGCGTGCTTGCGTGCGTGTGTGTAGGTGTATGTGTGTGTGTGTGTGGTGTGTGTGTTTGTGTGTGTGTGTGTGTGTGTGTGTGTGCATGTGTGTGTGTGAGTGTGTGTGTGTGTGCGTGTGCGTGTGCGTGTGTGTGTGCGTGTGCGTGTGTGAGTGGAGTGTGAAGGTGTTTGGGGGTGTTGGAAGCCCTGTCTGCAGGAGTTTGCACCTGCTTGATCTCAGTGCACTGTGCGGAGGTGTGGAGTGTAGAGGTGTGGAGTGTGGAGGTGTGGAGTGTGGAGCTGTGCAGTGAGGAGGTGTGGAGGTGTGGAGTGTAGAGGTGTGGAGTGTGGAGGTGTGCAGTGAGGAGGTGTGGAGGTGTGGAGGTGTAGAGTGTGGAGTGTGGAGTGTGGAGGTGTGGAGGTGTGGAGGTGTGGAGGTATGGTGTGTGGAGTGCTCGATCTCAGCGCTCTGTGGAGGCGTGGTGTGTTGGAAGCCCCGTTGCCAGCAGCGCTCTCCTGCTCGATCTCAGTGCTGTGTTGTGGAGGTGTGGAGGTGTGGAGGTGTCATGCGTGTTGAGGTGTGGAGGTGTCATGCGTGTTGAGGTGTGGGGGGCGTCGTTGGAAGCCCAGACTGCAGAACCGTGCACCTGCTCGATCTCAGTGCTGTGTGGGGGGGGTGGATGTGTGGAGTGTGGAGGTGTGCAGGTGTGGAGGTGTGGAGGTGTGGAGTGTTGGACGCACCGTCTGCAGGAGTGTGCACCTGCTCGATCTCAGTGCTGTGTGTGGAGGTGCGCACAAACACACACACACACGCACGCACGCACAAACACACACACACACACATGCACACACACACACACGCACACACACACACACACCTGCTCTGCAGTTACGGAAGGGCATTCGGCATCCTCGGTGCCTCCAGCATAGGGCGTGCCACACTCCTGCAGCCTACGTGTGTGTGCGTGCATGTGTGTGTGTGTGTGTGGTCGATTGTACAGTCCGTCGGATGCCTTTGATGGCGCATTAGACCCTGTGTGTGTGTGTGTGTGTGTGTGTGTGTGCGTGTGTGTGTGTGTGTGTGCGTGTGAGTGGGGCGCCCACAGAGTGGGGCGCCCCGGGCCCGCGCAGTCATCGCCGCCGCCTACGTCGACCCCCTTCACCCATGCCGCCGCCGATTCTCGCCGCCTCTCCTCCTCCGTACGCCCCCTGTCGTCGGGCTGCCAATTCAGCAGCCAGTCGACGCATGCATCCAGGAACTCAGTCCATCCGCACTCTCTCGCACGCCCTCCACATGGCAAAAAACACGTGACGCCCTACCGCACAGATTTCCCTCCCCCCGCAGCTCTGCAGCTTCAGACAACGGAGCCCAGGTATCTCAGTGCCATCACCTCGACCGCCATGCGGCCCGAGCCAGCGCTCAGCGCTCAGCGCTCAGCGCTTGAACTACCGAGTTCCTCCAGCCGCCGCCGTCCCGCCCACTGCCCACTGCCCAGTCGTTCATTCGAACCCACGCCCCACCTCAAGAGACCCACTGCTTATCCCACTGCCGCCCCGTCGACCTCCATACACCCACATGCTCGTCACATGGAGTTGCCCCTCCCCATGCGCCCCATGCGCGCACATGCACCCCATGCACCCCCCATGCTACCAGCGCCTATGTATGCGCCATGTGGCCGGGCCACAGTGTGGCTCCCTCCTCTCTCCCCTCTCCTCCCTCCCTTCTCATGTCTTCCACCCCTCCATCCCCGCTGCTCCCCGCCCCTCCCTAACCCTCCCCCGCCCCTCTCACGCGTGTAGCTCTCGTACATGTCCCGCATATGCAGGTTGACCCGGCTGGAACATGAACTCCTGACACTTCGTACCTGGGCGGTTTTGGTTGCGCAGGTCGTTCTCCAGGTCGACCATGCTACCCACGATTCCAGAGGTCGTCTTGCCGCCGACGAATCCCCCCCTCTCCCTCCGATTACCCTCCCGCTGCCTCCCTCCCACTGCCTCCCACTTGCACGACTACCGCTGTTCGGACACGACTTCGCTCTGTGCCGGCGGCGCCATCACCTTCTTCCGGCTCACGCCGGTGACTTTTGCGCCCACTCCGTCACGTTCTAAGCCCTCCGCAAACATCCATCTCTTCAACTTCATACGCGACATCCCCGAGCGCCCCGAGTTCGCCGAGCGAGTCACCACCGAGTGAATCATCTTAGCATGATTTCCACAACTGTGGAAGTCCTTCTGCCGACACCTAGTTTAAACTCCGTCGAGGCGGATTGACGAACACAGCCGTCAATGACCCGCCACTGCCCCTTTCCCCAACTGCTTTATGAATGAGGTTGTTCACCCTCTTGCTGGTGCACGGTTGGTCTCCCGCCTTCAAACGGAATCTCCTCAATTGATGACTAGAAACAGCCTATCTAGGTCTGCCGTGCAGAGTTCTCTATAAAGATATCTCTCTCTGTGTGTGCGTAGGTGTGTGTGTGTGTGCGTGCGTGTGTGTGTTTACGGCACCAGCTGCTTAACTCGTGTGTGTTTAGGGAACCAGCAAGTGCCATACTCCATGGTGCCAGAGCACGTGTCAGCAAGTGCCAGCAGGGCAAGTTCCGGAGGAGGCGCGGCAAATGAGCACACACATGGGTTCACACACCCACACCTCCCGCAATACTGGGTTCCTGGAAAATATGGGGACAGTCTCAGAACGCTTGGTTCTCAGGCCTTTCCAGTGGTGTATTTGGTTTGGCGATGAGTGCTCCACACCTCCTACAATTTGACTTTGAACTCAGGTGAGCTGACGGGGCCGACATGAGACGAGCAGGGCAAAGAAGCCCTCTACGCCAGTGCGTGGCATGCAGCCTGTGCGTGGTCCAAGTGTGGAATATGCAGGCTTGGTTTTGGGGTTAAGGGTTAAGGGAAGGGGAGGGTGCATGTGAGTGGTGTTTGGCCTGCCGAAACAAAAGCTTACCCACTGGGCCTGAAGTCGGAGGAGAGCGGGTGTGGGTTCCCGCTCTACCCTCTTACCAGAGAGGGATGTAAAAGGTCGTATGTCGAGGTGTCACTGGCTGGTCCTGACATGAAGCGCCCTTCATACCAACTCCTAACTAGACTTGCGCAATGGCAGCTGTTACATGAGTGGCGGCGCCAGCATTGTGCGTGCCACACTCATGCAGCCTAGTCATGAGCCAGGCCGCAGGTCCCAGGCCCCAGCATGAGACTCTCCCTCCCCCCCCCCTCCCCGCCTTCCTTCCAACGCCGCCCAACTGCTGCCACCCACAGTCCGGTGATGCACGCTTGGGTTGTACAGGTTTCACACGTACGCGCCCAGAGGACCCCCGAGGCGGGAGTGAAGGCCTAGACTACACGTCTAGGGGCCCCCGGGGCCTCTACTAGAAGAGCCCACAAGGCCATGCATGCACGCTTGTACGATGACAAGCATGCCGCGTGAGCTCAGCGTCCTCAGACAGCCACCCCCTTCCCCTCCCCCCCTGCGCCTACCAATCTTCCAAATGCCCCAACCGCCAACGTCACCCACAGTTCAAAGCCGTGATCTGTCGATTCCACCCTGATGCGCGAGCTCTGCATCTTCAGCCAGCCACCCCCTTCCCCTCCCCGGGGAGGCCCCCTGCGCCCACCGATCCCCCAATGCCCCAACTGCCAACGACAACCACAGTTGAATGACGCTCTCTGTCGATGCCACCCTGATGCGCGAGCTCTGCATCTTCAGCCAGCCACTCCCCTTCCCCTCCCCCTCTGCGCCCACCGATCCCCCAATGCCCCAACTGCCAACGACAACCACAGTTGCATGACGCTCTCTGTCGATGCCACCCTGATGCGCGAGCTCTGCATCTTCAGCCAGCCACTCCCCTTCCCCTCCCCCTCTGCGCCCACCGATCCCCCAATGCCCCAACTGCCAACGACAACCACAGTTGCATGACGCTCTCTCTGTCGATGCCACCCTGATGCGCGAGCTCTGCATCTTCAGCCAGCCACCCCTTTCCCTTTCCCCCCTGCGCCCACCGATCCCCCAATGCCCCAACTACCAACGACAACCACAGTTGAATGACGCTCTCTCTGTCGATGCCACCCTGATGCGCGAGCTCTGCATCTTCAGCCAGCCACCCCCTTCCCCTCCCCCCCTGCGCCTACTGATCCCCCAGTGCCCCAACTGCCAACGTCACCGAGTTCAATGGCGCACTCTCTGTTTATTCAACCCTGATGCGCGAGCTCGGCGTTCTCAGTCAGTCACCCCCTCCTCCGCCCTGCGCCTACCGATCCCCCCAATGCCCCAACTGCCGCCGTCACCCACGGTTCAATGGCGCACTCTCTGTCGATTCAACCCTGATGCGCAAGCTCGGCCGCAGTTGCCAACTCCGTGTTTACCGCTTTCTGAGCCGCTCTGTGGCCACTAAAACATTCAGCTTTCATCCCATTGACCCCAGCACCCATCAGTGCACCCCAGGAGACCCAGGCCCTCATCCTCGGGCAGAGCTGGTGCCGGTCCTTCAGGCTGGGGGAGGCTCGTGGGGGCGTTTTTCTCAGAAGTCCATCAAGCGTGCCTTCAGTCGTGGCGTTTTGTGCACACACAGACCCCAACCCACAGCCCCCAACCTCAGCTTCCATCTATCTTTGGGACTCCAAATACATGCATAAGAGGGACAGAGCTGGGCCCTGTCGGTTGCGCTTCGCGAGTCGCCGATAGGTGTGGATCGAAGTGTGGATCTGCTTCAGGCTCTAGAGGGCGCCCGAATGGAGCCATCCCCGTGATTTCTTGGTTGCTCCCTGTTCCTCTCTTCCGGAGAGCCTATTTTCATCGAATTCCGTCGAGTATCCAAGAAGTTGTACAGGTTTTCCCACACCAGGACACGGCAATTATCGCGTGTATTTATCCGTATTTTTCAAAATGCGGCTCGGGACGTATAGTACCGATACGCTACTTCCCAAACTTCGGTATGTCTCATCCCTGCTGCTTGCTTTTGGCGCCCAACGCCTCGTGTGGGTGGCGCTACTGTATGCTAGTAGTGTAGCTTGAACTTTTTGGTGAGCCTCGCGCCTGCTTTTCATGTGTCCCTCTAGAGCGTCGGAACTGATTGTGACCGCCGGCAGTAAATGTAAACAACTCGAGTTGAAACTCCAACTCCCCCCAAAAGACGCGCGTTGTGTAGCAACGGAAGCAATGTGACTCCTCCATCAGGTTGTACACTACCAGTAGGCCTGGTTTGGGACTGAGTTTAGTGAGTGTGTGCGCCGAGGGGCGTTGGACGGGGGAAAGTGGGCCACACCACTGGCGGCCAGTCTGGGTTACACAAGCACGGTTTCATCCCTCTCCTTATATTCTTCATCTCTATGTGGCTGACGAGGCCAGCGACTTATTGCTCTCGGATATGTGTCACCGGCACCGGGCTTCTGAGATATGCTCCGGGCGGCTCCCCAAATAGTGTATGTTACAAGAAGACATCTCTTACAGTTGAAAATGCAACCTCTGCAACTTAACTAAATCTCGTGAGGAACGAGCGCCGTGGTTGAGATCGTCAAAGTTCGGCACTCGAAAGTTGGGTTTTGGTCTGGTGGTGGTAGGGGTGGTGGTGGCGGGTGATGGTTGAAACTTCAACCTCTGCAACGCGAATAAATCTTGCTAGGAACGACGCCGCGATTGTCGCGGTTGATAGTCGAGCACTCGAAAGTTGGGGTTGTGGGGAGTGGTGGGGTGGGGTTCTGGGGTGGTGGCGTGGGTGGGGGTGGTGGGGGTGGGTGGGTAGGGTGAGGCGTGGGCTTTCAACAGCTCCAGTGGTTTCCCCAAGGCACCCGCCTAAGTGGGCTTCAAAACGGCTTCCCCTAGATAAGCAAGGACTAGTATGAGTCCTATCGACGGGGTCTGCGAGCACAACCAATGTTCCAACCCGCCCCCCCCCTCCTAACCCCCACACTGTTTGGCGCTGCGACGTTGTCTGCGCATGATAAAGGTACCTGTAAGTTGAAGGTCCATTTATGAGAGGAGTGTTGCATCGCATCTTAGAAAGAAAAGAGGGGGAACATAACTATGCCGCGAGTGCATGCTAATTCGAGTCATTCAAATCGCTGTGCACGTGCATCGCAGCGGGCCCTACAGCGCGGCCGCAGCATCGAGCATGGCGTGGCGTTTCGCTCAATAGTTGGCGAAAATTTCAAGATTGAGAAATAAAGCCGGGCAGCATTTTAATGCAACCCGTCCGCTTGTTGTTGTATCGCGGTTAATTGAAGTCAGAATGTGCTTATTATAAGGGCTCTGAGCGGCCCTATATAGGCCCGAGAAAATTATACGACCGAGAAAACTGCGATTCAAACTGGCGCTGAAGCGGAAATGCAACGTCAGGATTGAAGGTGATCATGTTTTTCAGTAGCGCGCATGCATCTCGGGACGGGTGTGTGTGTGTGGTGGGGGCGTGGTCAAAAAAGAAGCATTGGCAGAACCATGGAGCTCCAGTTGGAACCAGCAGCGATCAGCAAGATAGCACTGCTAGCCGCGTACAAAAAGGCAGAAAATCATCCATGAAGCACGAAGTGTGTGTAGATTCTGCACACATCAGGCAAGGTAGCCTGACTACCCAAGCAAGGCAAGGACATTGTGCCATGCTTTAGCTACGGGCACGCATAAGTAGAGACAGCCACACAAAGCCGAATTTCTCCAAATTTCTCTTTTGAGACGGGTGTCGGAAGAGAAGAAGGGCCAACCGAATGAGAGGACCTGAGTAGCGCCTGAAATAATAAGGCTGCTAGGAGAAGGAAACACATGCCGCCTTCGTTCGTACGCCCGCAAGAGCGTGCAAGGCGCACTCTGGGGTACGCCGCGGTCGGCTGTGCCGGGCTGTGATGTGAACATGTGTGTGCGTTGGTGTGTCGCATGTGCCTGAGCGACCCCGACAGCGACGGGCGAGCAGCCAGCACCTAGCTGCGCGCCCAAATCACAGCTGCAAGGAGAGGGGGGGGAGGCTGATGCCTAACGCGCTGGCATCGTCGCGGACTGCCACTGGCGCCGCCACCCCGGCGATACGCGCGCCCGCGGGGTCGCTGCTGCTCGGTGGGCCGCGGTGTGCGGCGGCGCCTGCAGAGCTCGGGTCTGCGGTGATGCACGCGGAGCCCGGGTTTGCTCCAACGTCAACGCTCACCCGAGAGCGCATTGGCGAGCGTCGTCGGCACGGAGCCGTCAGCAAGTGTCCCTTGCCGTGGCCGTTCGCCGAGGGTTGCAGCAGCACCTGGTGCGCGCCGTGGAGGAGTTACCCCTGAACACCACCCGCCTCGTCCGGGCCACGCTGATGCAGGCCGTGGTGCACGGGCCAGCCAATGGGCGTCGACACGACCGGCCAAGGGACCGAGGGCGGCATGGCCAGGCCGTGCCTGTGGGGGTCGTGAGGGCCGACCGAGGTATGCACGTTGCCGGTGGGCAGCGAGCCGAGGTCCATGGGCACGCCGCCGTTTCCGTCGCCACCGCCAGCCAGCTGCATCTGCTGCATCAGCTCGTGCATCTGCACCTGCACCGCCAGCGCCATGACGGGGTCGACGCCGCGCAGCTGCGCCATCGCGCCAACGTTGGGCGGGCCGCTCCCCGGGCGCGGGTGCAACCCGCTCGACTGTTGTTGCTGCATGTGTCCGCTCACCGGAAGCCTCACCGCCATGAGGCCAGCCACGCCACCACCGCCGGCAGCGAGCGGGCTCGAGCGCCCGTCGATGATTGGGAGGGATACCATCGAGCCATCGCGCGGCGGCGTGTGTGGTAGCTCAAAGAGCTGGGCCATGCGCTGCTGGTGCTGCTGCGACAATAGCTGCGCCTGCTGGTGCGACAGCTGCGCCTGCTGCTGCTGCTGATGTTGCTGCTGGAGTTGGTGCGACATCTGCTGCGCCTGAAGCTGCTGCTGCTGCTGCTGCAACACCTGTTGCTGTTGCTGCTGTTGGAGTTGCGCCAGGTTCAGCCCGCTGCCCGCGTCGCCGCCCAAAGGCATGCCCGCAACGCCGTGGTAGGATGCCGTCCCGGCCGACGCCATCGCTGCGCCCGCACCCGCGAAGAATGCGGCGACTATGGCCGCGTCCGCGTCACTGCTGCTGCCGGGGTGCGCGTGGCCGTGGTGGTGCGGCGGTGGCGCTCCCTGCCAAGGCACCCCTCCCGGCATGTCCCCACCACTACCCGCAAGGTAAGCGTGCGGGTGCATCAGGTTTGGGGGCGGCATCGAGCCGGCTGGCACCCAGTGCACCCTGGCGCCGGGCATCATCGCGTGCGGCATTGAAAGCGGGGTGTGCGCCGGCCCGCCTCCCGCGTGTGCGTGCATGTGCGCGCCGAGCGCATTCAGCCGCAACGCCGCGCTCGGATACCCCCTTGTACCGCCATGCACCATGCCAACGTCAGGCATGCGCGGCTCGAACTCTGCCTCGGTGGCAACATCTGAGATCGTCCACTGCATGCCAGGTCGACCCGGGTACCTTGGCGCCCCCGGTGCGTACATCGCGCCCTCTGCCTTGTACACGTTGTTGCTGTTGTTGCTGTTGTTGATGAAGGTGGGCGTGGGGCCGCCCCCGGAGCGCCGCGCCATGTTCTTGCCCCACGAGCATTTTAGCGTGCGGGCGTGCAGCGTGCGGGCATGCTGCTCCGCGATTGCGCGCACAGCTGACTCGTGGAGCACAAACTTGACAAAGCCGTAGCCGCCCTGCGAGCCACGCCGTGCATGTGAGTTGAGTGCATGTGTGTGCGTGGTTTTACAGGCTTTACATGTACGTGCCCGGAAGACCCCGGGGTGTGAGTTAAGGCCTAGGCTTCTAGGAGACGGCCCCTACTAGGAGAGCCTGCGAGGCCGCGCAAGCTCCAGTCTACGTGTAAACAGCCTATTGAAGTCTGCTTACAGGTCTGCTGTTCAGAGTTCTCTGTAACGATCTCTCTTTCTGTCCGTGTACAGATGTTGCTGTATGAATGTGAGTATGAATTCACTCTCTTGCTGGCACACGGTTGGTCGCATGCCCTCACACAGAACCCCCCCAATTCAAGACCAAAAGGATCCCATATAATGTCACGCGCACGCAAACACACCAACCGCCTCTCCCCCCCCGCGGTGTGCCCCCCCCCCCACACACACATGCCACACACACACACACACACACCGTCTTGTGCAGCTTGATGTCGTCCACCGGCCCGTACTGCGAAAAGTGCGTGAGCAGGTCGGTCTCCCGCGTCTCGGGCGCAATGTTGGACGTGTAGACGTTTGTGTTGTGCGGGTCGGAGCGGTCAATGTCGGCCGGGTCGGCCGGGCCGTTCCCCTCCTCCTGCACGCATGCATGCAACGCATGTGACGGGTAAGATTCATTTTGGTGTAAGCCGCACCTACCCGATGCATTTACACACGCACACACGCACACACACAATCCCCACCTGCGTTTGCTGCGACCACTCAACGCGGATGCACACACACACACGCACACACATAAACACACACACCCACGCAAACACCCACACGTCCCCCCACACACGTGCGCGCGCCACCTGCTTGTGCTGCGCCCACCCAACGCGGATGCGGCGCGAGCCGATCAGCGCCCCGTTCATCTGCTCCACCGCAGCCTGTGCGTCCTCGCGCCTGCATGGGGGAGTTTTTTTTTGTGTGTGTCCGCTAAACCCTAAACCCTAAAACCCTTAACCCTACGTTTACCCTAAACCTGGAATGGGACAGAGATTGTACTTGGCACGTGGCTCCTGTCGGGGATTGCTCCAGCCGAAAGACACAGCCCCCAAATGGTAGATGACACCCCCCCAAAATGACAGAGAGCTGCAGCCCCAGAGGGCAGAGGTCACAACCCCCCAAAAAGGAGACATGACACCCCAAAGAACACAAGACACGATCCAAGGAACAAGAAACACGGGGTTTCCAGCTAAGCAGGCTACTGTTCAACTAGAGATCATCTGTTGATACTCAAGCCCACTTGTGTACTAGAGTGTACTAGAGAACTGCCAGCTCCCCGCCGATAGACCACCGCTCCCGCCGGCTGGAATAGCCCAAACAGCGGTCTCTGAGAGACATGTCTGGCAAGGAGCACACGATCCCAACATAACACGAGAAGCGCCCAGAGGGCAGAGGACATCACCCCAAAAGGACAGACGATTGACAAGACTAGATAGGAAGGCGTGCACACACACACACACACACACACACACACGCACACACACGCACATTCTCCCAGATGTCTGACTCGTTCCTGTTCGAGTGGATCAAGAAGTGGAGGGGGGGGATCTTTGCTCCTACACTGCACGCGCGCATAGAGAGAGAGACAGAGACATGCACTCACATGTAGAACGACACAAAGCCGTACCCCTTGGAACGGTTGGTCGACTGGTCCCACATGATGCGTGTGTCGCTGCGTGTGTGGATGTGGGAGTGTGTGCGTGTGCGTGTGCTTGTGTGTGTGTGTGTGTGTGTGTCCTCATAGCAACGAGTGGTCACCCGCTTGACAAGACACCCTTATGCAGACCTCAAGAATAATACCGCCGTTATCTATGTCACGAATTGGAATGGAGTGTGTGTGTGCGTGTGGCACGGGGGCAGTGTGACAACGGCTTGAAAGGGGCATGCATGTCCCGGCGCCTCAGCGGTGCGCACGCACTGCGCCGTGGCGCGGGGTCGGCGGCGTGGGACGTGAATGCACGGTGAGAATGCGCGGCGCCGTGCGCGCGTGGTGCGCCGTGACGTGGGGTCAGCGGCGTGGGACGTAAATGCACGGCGTGAATGCGCGGCGCCTCAACAGTTCACACGCACTGCGCCATGGCGCAGGGTCGGCGGCGTGGGACGTGAATGCGCGGCGCCATGCGCGCGTGGTGCGCTGTGACACGGGGTCAGCGGCGTGGGACGTGAATGCACGGCATGAATGCGCGGCGCCTCGATAGTGCGCACGCACGGCGCCGTGGGTCAGCGGCATGGGACGTGAATGCACGGCGTGAATGCGCGGCGCCATGTGCGCGTGGTGCGCTGTGACGCGGGGTCAGCGGCGTGGGGCGTGAATGCACGGCGTGAATGCGCGGCGCCTCGACAGTGCGCATGCACTGCGCCGTGGCGCGGGGTCAGCGGCGTAGGACGTGAATGCACGGCGTGAAAGCGCGGCGGCTCGGCCTTGGGCGCGCGATGCGATGCGACGGGGCACAAGGGCAGCTGGGCAGCAGCGTGGATGCTCGAGTGAGTGACTGCGCGGCGTGAATGCGTGAATGCATGGTGCGCCCGAGCACGGGGGCAGCGGCGTGGGCGTGAATGCACGGCATGCATGCGCAGCGCCCGGGCGGTGCCCGCGCGGTGCGCACGAGCATGGGGACAGCGGTGTGGGGCGTGAATGCACGGTGTGAATGCGCGGCGCCCGGGCGGTGCGTGCGCGGTGCGTGCGCGGTGCACGTGATAGGCGCCCGTGCTAGAAAGCGAGCGCGGTGCGTGGGGGGGCGCAGGATGTGTCAGGGAAGGGCACATCAAGCGCTCGCGAGGCACTGCCTTGGCACAGTTTACAGTAGGAGAGGGGGGGGGGGCAACCGCCCCTACGCACCCTCGGGGCGTGGGATTGAGGGAGCTGCCTTGTGAGGCTGGCCACCAGAGCTTTTCCCGACGCACACACACGCGATGTGCACACACTCGTGCGGTGCACCTGTGATTTATTTTTCGTGATATTTAATTAATTATTCCGCAGCCGGATTTTGATTTGTCCGCGTTGACCGTTGACCTCACGTTGACCGTTTGTCCTCATACATAGGTAATTTGAAAGCTGTTGACGTGCTCTGTCTGGCGGGCGTGCCAGACTAACAATCCACCAAATGGGTCGAGCTGTGTTCAAGGTCAAAGTACAGCCGGAATACAGCCAAATGACTGTGGAGAGCCGAAAAGGAAATCACTGCGCGGTGCACGCACACAGCGCGTGCACACCAGGGGGAAGGGGGGGCGGGGGGGGGTAGGGTTAAGGCTTAAGAGTTTAGGGTTGTGTGTGGGGGGGGAGCATATCGGGCGCTATCGCACCGACACACTCAGGTTTTACAGGTGCTACACGCACGCTCTCAGTTGCCCACAAAGGGCCCCACGGAGGCATGGAGTGAGGAACACCCACCCACACTCACCAGTGACCCCTGGGAAGGGGAAGGATGGCGGTAATTTATTGTGTTACCGGCTAAAGCAACTTTGACCGCCCACACCAGGCGCGATATACCGCGGGTGTTTGCGCAGCGCACGCCGCCGTGCCGCTTTTGGCGACAATCTCCCAAAGCACCCCCCCTCGCCGCCCCAAAACACACAGTGTGTGGGATGGATTTCTAGGAACAGGGCAATCTGGCCCCGGGCGGTTAACGGCTTGCGGGGGGGGG
>VFSX01000148.1:240000-245000 GCA_016618255.1 Chlamydomonas sp. UWO 241 | reverse complement strand
TTCCTGCAGGCACGGTACATATTTATACCCCCCCCCCCCAACTCGCTAAATAAACCACGCATGGAGTTGGGACCAAGGCGCATGACTTCCTTACAGAAAGGGCTGCCCATCGCAATGTCTAAGTCGCCAAAGGGTAGCCAAAATAACCCCCAAACGCAGCCATACCATGGCTTCGATGGCCGCCACCAAGGAGTGTGGAGTCTCCTGTTCACACTTTCCAGGCAGATTCAGGGTTGAATCTCCTGAGGTGTTTTGCTGTGCTCTCCGAGGAAATCCAGATGGCATCGGTCTCATCTCAATCTATGAAGGTTGCTCAGATCCCTAGGTGAGCCCTTGGTGCACATAGGGAGCACGCGGGTGAGTTGGAGCGTTGAGGGGGGTGGACCTCCACCCTATCAACTCGGGCTCCTTTCTGAGAGTGGATTCGTGCTCCTCTCATCAAGGCGGTTCTAATGGTGGTCTTCCCGTCAAAAACGGCCCACTGGAAAGAAAGTTCTGGACCCCCCCCCCCCCAATTAATCTTTTGCGCCCTGCTCCCACCCTTCCCCCCCCCTCCCACTTCGAGCTCTAACATCTCGGCCTCCAGGTGTCCAAAGTCAAAAATTCCGCTTGATTTGGAACTTACACATCAAGGTGATTGATATTCAGTGTGCCTGCATTTCCTTTTTTTTTCTGCTCAGCGTGCCTGCATTTTCTGTGTTTTCTGCCCCCCCTTCCCCCCGTGTATCCATCACTAACAAAACGAATCGCGGGGAGGTGGGACCCCCCCCCCCCCCCGGGGACTTTTTCAAAAAAATAATTTGACCCTCTACTCCGACCTTCGTTCAACACGAGAAGGGGCGCATTGGATTCCACTCATCAAGAGGAGTCAAAACCCACCCACGCAATCATCCACACATCCAATTCACATTGCAGGGGTGTGGGGGTCCCACACCGGACAGCTTGTGTGGACTACTGCTTCACACCCCCTGAGAGCCAAGATGCTATGCAGACCTCCGATTGGGCTGGGGAGTGAGCGCGCTAGATTTGTGTTGCAACACAGATGCTAAATGCATGATTATTCATACGGTTCATTAGTTGGGAGGGTGTGGGTGGGGCCTTGCAGTTTGGGGCTGCACCGAGGCGCGTGGCTGCTTCTGAGGTCGTTTACAGAAGTTGGAGTGAGTTGCACAGCCACCAAATGAAACCAGAGATAAGGAATGCTGTTACAAAACTACCCACCAAGTTTCAGCTCCAACAGATCGAGACTGGGGGGGGGGGGCGGGGTACCCCCCCGGGGACTTTTCAAAAATAACCGATCATGAGGCCTGGAAAAAAACTGCGCCCCCCTGAAAATTGTACTGCGTTGTTACAAAGCCATTACACTGTGGGTGTAGCTTTTATAGCCGGGTAACACAAGGGAGGGCTGTGGTAAGGCACATGCACACGCGCACCCGCGCACCTGCGCACCTGCGCACACACATGCACACACACACGCACACGCACACACACACACCTGAGTCTAATGCGCCATCAAAGGCGCCCGACGGACTGTAAAATCGAACACACGCACGTGCGCGCGCGCGCCGCACCTTGTCGTTGCGGCCACGCGGCCACGCACACGCGCACACACGCGCACACACACGCATGCACGCCAGGAGCCCCTGACGTGCGCGATGCACCTTGTGGGTGCGCTCTCGCGACAACACACACGCGCAAGCACACACACACGCACAGGCGCACGCGGCGCACCTTGCCGTTCAGCATCTGCAGCGCGGTCGTTGCGCTCTCGCGGGAGGAGAACTTCAGGAAGCCGTAGGACGCGCCGGTGACCTTCTTCTGGGTGTGTGCGCATGTTGCATGCACACATTCGGTGGTCTTCTTCTGTGTGCGTGTGCATGTTGAGTACTTGCAAGCTTGTACCCCAACCGCCATGGCGCTTGTGGGTGGTTTCATCGTGTGGTGTGCGTGCAACATGCATGGCCCTAGCACAATGTCGGCAAAAAAATTGGCCAACCCTGAGCAAGCCCCGTGCCCACAGCTTCGATCGGCGCGGTGAGGTGGGGGTATGGTCCCGATCGGTGGCAGGATGGACCCTTCATCCCCCCACTGGGTTAGCACACACCTGTATGATTTTGCAGGCTCCAATGTCCACTGCCTCAAACATGGAGCTGATCGAATCCAAGAAGCCGTGACCCAAATTGGGGTGCAGGTTGCCGACGTAGCTGCAGGGGCACGGGGGGGGGAGGGGGAGAACACGTACGGGGAGAACGTGAGCGATTTTGCCTATACCGGTCGTGCTGGACCCACAAGCACGCACATGTTCCCCCCCCCCGCATAGACGCAGGCAAGCGTCGGTCTCACAGGGTGGACACATCGTCGTCGTCGTGGTTGTCCTGAGCCTCAGGCTGCTCCCCATGAGCAGTTGGCATGGCTGCTGACGAGTTGTGTCAAACGACTCACACTCCTTGCGGCTTGCGTCAGCCCTATTCCTTATCAACAGAAGCACAATATCAACTTACAACACTGTTTCTAGCATATACGAGGAGGTGTGGGGTTGGGTCTACATCTCGCAGCCGTCATCAAGCACGCTGCGTGTGCGTCAGACTATTCTCGATTCACTCGCCTCCTTGGCATGAGGGGTCTGTCGCGCCGCGCATGAAGACTCGCACTGTGCGAGGAGGCGGAGGCACGAACAGTAGAATACGCGCAGGGCCGTCCTCGGAGCGCACACGACCCCAACCTCTGCGATCGCGATCCCGAGGCACGCCACAAACACGCCACAAATAATGGCCACAAACACGAAGAGCGTGCAAGACGGCGATAGGTGCGTGCAAGGGGGCGTGCAAATGCACCCCGTCACGGTGTGGTGGCAAGTAGTGGGATTGTGGGTGCAGGAGGGGTTGCTGCAGGGTTGATGAGAGCACATGCATACCATGCAAGTGCAGTTGTTGCGAGTGCATGGCGCCAAGGAGTGCATGGCGCTATCATCCAATGCATCCAATGCCAGCAACACGAGGTTTTAAAATCCCATGCAAGTGCTGCATCTGCCACACGGTGCGTGTGTCCTGTTGCTGAGTTCCATGCTGCATGCGCGTGTGCGTGTGCGTGTGCTGCATGCGTGTGCGCTGCGTTCGGCCAGGCGCCCTCATCACTGCCACATGTGTGAGCGCGCTGCATGCGGGTTGGCCACTCGCGCGGCTACGCTGCCTGTTGCCTGTTCGTCACACACGACTGTTAAACCATGATGACCATCCAAGGAATTTCTAAGCACTCGGCCCATGCTCTGGCATGTGCGTTTGCCGCATGGCTTGGCACGATCCGTGTCATGCGCACTGCCCTGCACGCAGCCACGCGGATGGGGACACGTCAAAGTGCAAGACGCCGGGCCACCGGCTGAGCACCACCGGGCATGCCAAACCAGCCGTGGACACGCACGGCGCCACGCCGGGCCCCACCCTGTGCTGCGGCCGGCCTGCGGGGATCCTCAGGGCGTGGGCAGCCGTGTGGGCCACGTTCGCGTGCGACGTGTGCTCCACGCCCCGCATCTGGCTCTTCCCGCTACTCACCTTCGTCGTCCTGGTGCTCGCCGCCGAGGTCACGATCCACTTCGTGGACGAGGCGCAGAACACGCGCGAGACAAAGCACGTGGCGCAGCTGCTGGAGGCACAGCATTTGCGGCTCGAGGGAGAGGTGGGTGCAGGTTGTACATGTACGCGCCCGGAGGACCGGGGCCTTGGGGCTCTACTAGGGGAGGGCCCACGAGGTCGCGCAAGCGCCAGCCTACCAGGGTGCCCCACGCAATGCCACCCCACACGCTGCCAGTCAGTGGTTTCCTTTTCAGCTCTACACAGCCATTTGGTATTCTGGCTGTACTTTGACCTTCAACACAGCTGAACCCAGTAAGTGGATTGGAAGTCAGGCAAGCCCGCCAGATAAAGCTCGTCGAGAGCTTTCAAATGACCTGCATATGAGGACAAACGGTCAGCTGAAGGTCAACTCGGTCAAAGCAGAATCCGGCTGTGGAATAATTTGTCAAAATTCCTGAAATTATCACAACTGCTGCTAGTTCCAGATGCTGCGCAGTCAGCGCGGGCTGACTGGTGTCCATGCCTGACCCGCTGCCACCACCCGCGCCTTGCATTTGTCGAGATGCCATGTCTGCAGCGCGGGCTCATGCCCACCCCCACCCGCTGCTGCCCCACTCCACGCGCCGCTGCCCACCCCACACCTCACACGCTGCGCAGATGCTCTGCATGCAGGGCGGGCTGATGTGGTCCATGGCCTTGCGGGCTCGTCTGGCGATACGAGCCCCTCTAGACGTGTACTCCAGGCCTCAACTCACGCCCCGGGGTCCTCTGGGCGCGTACGTGTAACCCCTCCGTAAAACCCTGTAACAACCATGTCTTACCCGCTGCCCCCCCCACACACCTTCGCCAACAATCGTCCAGATGCTAAGTCTTCAAAGCGGCTTAATATCCATGCGAGCTGCCGTCACGTCGACACCGGACATTTCCCAGCTGAACCGCATCTGGGCCACGATCCAAACGCCGCTGAGCGGCGCGAATCCCGGCCACGACCACGAGGCTGCGACCGCCGTGTTTAGCCGCATGCAGGTGAGGTGACGGGTTCACAGGTGTACACGTACGCTCCCAGCTCCCTTTGAAGGGCCCCGAGGCATCGATTCAGGAACTCCTAGGGCCAGCGCCAGCCCACCGTTTTGAGCCGCATGCAGGTGAGGGACGGGTTCACAGGTGTACACGTACGCTCCTTGGGTCTAGGCGGTGGTACTAGGACTACAAGGTAGTCTGCCCTGGAAAAAAAAACTGTTACTGTTGCTGTGTGTGTTGCTGTTGCTGTTACTGTGACTGTTGCTGTTGCTGTTGCTGCTGCTGTTGCTGTTACGCTCCCAGTTCCCTGTGAAAGGGCCCCGAGGCGTGGATTAAGGAACTCCTAGGGCCAGCGCCACCCCACCGGCAAAAGGGAAGGGAAGTCTACACCCCTCCCGCTCCTCCTCCCCC
>VFSX01000148.1:212500-235000 GCA_016618255.1 Chlamydomonas sp. UWO 241 | reverse complement strand
GATAGTGCCCCTTCCACTCTCTCACTCACATCCCCACTAGCTGCATGTGCGTAAACGCGAAAATCACCGCCATGATCAATCAAATTTAGAATTATTCCGAATCAAAATAATTTAATAAATCAGGCCCTGAGGGTGCCCTGTGGGGCCAGGAGGCGACAACAGGCAAAACGGTAGACAGCGCAAAGGCTTTAGCGCTTCTTAAGGTCAATGAGGGGGAAGTCGTCTTCGTCGGACTTGAGCTCATCAGGCTCACCAGCGTCCTCCTCAACAATGTTCCCCTCAACATCAAACGCGACCGCCGGGTCGACGTCCTCCAGCCCCTCCTTCTCCAGCAGCCTTGCAGCCTCGTCCAGATCGCGATCAAGGAACGAAACCTGCACGCGGCTCACCTCCTCGACCAGCCTCTTCAAGAGGCTGGGGGGGTTGACTCCCTGAGACTGCAGGGAGGCACCGGACAGCTTCTCTGCAGCCTCGTTGATCAGGCTGTTGTTCTCTGACTCCCTCGGGCCGGTGAACGACTGGGCAAGGTGCCAGATGCGGAGCAGGGAGTCCACCATGAGGATCATGAGGCGGCTGCGGAGGCGGTTCTTGAGGATGCGGTGGATGCTGAAGCCACGCTCGACCTCGGCGGTGTGCAGAGCCATCACGTAGTACACGTTCATGAGTAGGATGATGTTGGGCACCATGAGAGAGTCGGAGCTGCGCGCAATGAAGCGCCACAGGTTGAGCATAGTTGCCGAGGGGGTGAGCGCCAGCCTGTCCTTGATGACGGTCTTGACATGCTTGAACTCAGTGTCGAGCGTGGCCATGAATGACTCGCCGCGCGCAGAGAAGGGAGAGTTGGGAACCCCCCCCCGGACCAGAAGTGGTCCTTAAGCTGCTGAAAAGAATCGTTGCCGAAGTCATCTAGCTCTGCGTGCCCCATACCAATGTACTGAACTGGGTCAAAGATGGTGAAGCAGGCCAGAATATCAAGGGAAGGGTCGTCGTCGAAAAACCTCTCCTTCAGGCTCTCAATGGCCGCGTCAGCAAAATCTGCTGCAAAATTGTACGCGGTGGTCATCTTGAAATTGCCCTTGAAAAACTTGACCTTGGCAGGTGGTGGGGCGCCTGAGGTGGTGGGCGGGGTCCACACCCCGTCATCATCGACGTTATCAACTAGACCCTTGGCAGTTGGGCAGGTCTCAGCGGAAAAAAATGTTAGGTTCTTAAAAACGTTAAGCTGGGCAATGGTGGCGGTCAAACGTTTTTTCAGGTCGAGGGGCTTAATGCTGTTGCTCTGCAACGCCTTGGAAAGCTTATCGACAGGGCTCAGCAAATCGATCTGTAGAAACAAAAAGACTGCCTGCTTATAACTCAAGAGCTTCGACAGAACGAGCCTAGCCTTTTCCCACGTCTTTGAGCGCGTCGACACCTCATCGGGGCAGTCGTTCCTAAGGGTCAGGTATTCAATCAAAGCGTGGAGGTTGAGGCGCAGAACCAGCGTGGCTTCCTTGCGAGACCACCAACGTGTTGTAGTAAAATTCGGAAACTTCAAGCGGGTCAGATTGGGGTAGTTCTTTTTGGCAAATAACTCCCACTCGCTGGTCCTCTTGGCGCTCTTGCAGAACAGGTGGTGCACGTTGGAAGTAATAGTGTCAAGTGCTTTGCATGCTGTGGTAAGGGTGGTCTTAGTTCTGGTGGTAACATCCACCATAACAAGTGCACACCGGTGCGCGACGCAATGGACAGTAAGTAGGTAGGGGTTCATCCGCCTAAGCTTTGTCATAACGCCATTGCGCCAGCCAGTGAACACGTTTGCGCCGTCGGTGCAGAAGCCGACCATGCGGCTGCTGTCCAGTTCCAGCACCTCCATCACCTTAATAAGAACATCGTGGATAGAGTCTGCACCGGCTTGAGACAGCTTCACAGTACATAGGTACTCTACTGTCGGCTCAAGGAGCTCGGCACAGTACACAACATAGATTAGAAGGTGATCCTCGGTACTGCAGTCGGTACTGCCATCAACCATAAGCGTAAAACAGGGGGCAGCTCGAATTTGTACGAGCTGCCGGCTCAGGAGGACTGAGGAGAGGGTGAGTACGCACGCCGTAAAGTACCGATTGTTGTACCGCCAGCCTTGGTGAGCGCCACCAGTAGGCTGGCAAACTTCAGGCCTGGAAGCAACTCTGTGCAGATCCACAGGGCACCCATGAGCAGAGTTGGTAGCAGGCCTTTCAGGACCTCGACGTGCGCACGCGCGCCAGCATGCGCGGCTGCCACAATGCCGCCGGAGCCACCGTCCTTCTTCACCTTGGCGCCCACAGCATCCTTGTGGTCGTCACACTTGGAGTGGTTGGTGAGGTCGTTGAGGGAGTACACGCTGGCATTGCCAGCAGCGTACGACTTGTTGCTGTTGGCGCCGTAGATCTCGCGGCAGACGGAGCAGCCGACGAGCACGGCGCCGTTGGTGGCGAGGTTGACGGCGGTGGCGATGAAGATGAAGGGGAACGTCTTGATCCACGACTTCTGCGCCTCGGAAGATGGCGGCTTCTTCTTGACGCTGGTGGCGATGGGGGTGGCGTCGATCGTGGGGCCATCAGCCGCGGGGGTGGCCGTGGGGGTTGCCGGAGGGACGTCCTCGTGAGGCGGGTGCTCGGGGGCCTGGGCGGGCGCGGCCGGGGCAGCGGCGGCGTGCTTGGCCTTCTTGAGCTGCTTCGCCTCTGCAGTGGTAGTGAGGGGGATGGGGCGGGCTTTAGAAAGAGGCGGGGCAGGGGGGGCTTTGGAAAGAGGCGCAGTAGGGCAGGGCAGGGCAGGGCTGGACCCAGGCTTGAGGCGGGCTGCGTGGAGGCTGGCTTGAGGTAGTCTGGGTGGGGGCTAGAGGCTGGGTGAGGGAGGCTGCAGGAGGAGGGAGGGCGTGGAGGGGGGGAGGGGCATTTCGATTTTGAATCCCCCCATGCACCATGCGCGCACCCCCCATGCCCATGTGACACTCACGTGACGCAGCCTTCAGGTTGCTGGCCTTCATGAGGTCAAACGCGTTGCGCTTCTTGGGCTCCTCGGCCGGCGGGGGCACGAGCTCGACGTCGTCGTCGACCAGCATGGGGGACGCGGGGTTGTCGTCGGGCGCACGCACGGGCGGTGGCCCGTCGGGCGGAACAGGAGAGGCCATGAGCCGATCGGGTAGCTCAAATACCCCAAGCCGACGAGTCCGATCGATTTGAAGTGGTCATCGGCTTCGCCGATGACAGGCCCTCCAGGCCCTCACACTCATCTGTTTTCCCGATCCCACCCCAAAACACTCATCGGTTTTGCGCCCTTCGGGCGCCCTGTTCATCGGAATCCGATCGGCGGGTTCACCCCTGACACACACACACACACAAGAACCCTCGTGTGCCACTGGTCGCTGCTGGCGGCGGGCACCCCCTCGCTATCACCACCCCCCTCACACACACACACACACACACACAGAGACACACACCCAAGGACCCTCGCGTGCCACTGGTCGCTGCTGGCGGCGGGCACCCCCTCGCTTTCACCCCCTCGCTGTCGCCCCCCGCCCTCACACACACACACACACACACACACACCCAAGGACCCTCGTGTGCCACTGGTCGCTGCTGGCAGCGGGCACCCCCTCGCTGTCACCCCACCCCACCCCACACACACACACACACCCAAGGACCCTCGCGCGCCACTGGTCGCTGCTGGCGGCGGGCACCCCCTCGCTCACCCCCCACCCCTCACACACACACACACACACACACCCAAGGACCCTCGTGTGCCACTGGTCGCTGCTGGCAGCGGGCACCCCCTCGCTGTCACCCCACACACCCCACACACCCCACACACCCCACACACCCCACACACACCCTCGCTGCCAACCCTCGCTGCCACCCCACACACACCCAAGGACCCTCGCGCGCCACTGGTCGCTGCTGGCGGCGGGCACCCCCTCGCTCCCCCCCCCCCCTCACACACACACACACACACACACACACACCCAAGGACCCTCGTGTGCCACTGGTCGCTGCTGGCAGCGGGCACCCCCTCGCTGTCACCCCCCCACCCCCCCACCCCCCCACACACACAAGGACCCTCGCGTGCCACTGGTCGCTGCTGGCGGCGGGCACCCCCTCGCTGTCACCCCCCTCCTCAGACACACACACACACACACACACACACACACAAGGACCCTCGCGTGCCACTGGTCGCTGCTGGCGGCGGGCACCCCCTCGCTGTCGGGCCCCTACAAGATCAGCGCAAGCCTGTCAACGGAGTCGTCGTTTGTTATGGCAGTTGCGGTGGGTCATGAGAGAGAGAGAGAGGGAGAGAAAGAGAGAGAGAGAGAGAGGGAGAGAAAGAGAGAGAGAGAGAGAGCGAGAGGGCCCATTTCCCACGCCCCACCGCCCCACGAGGCGCAAAACAAATGCAACACCATCCCCGACGCGCGCCACCCTTCCCACGTCGCCTCCCCAAGGCGGACGACACGCCCACGTCCCCCCGCCCCTCCCACGCTCCAGCCACCCCCGCAAATTCCATGTAACCCCCCGCCCTGGAAAACTATGTAACGTCTTTACAACAGCGAGGCCGTTACAAAGGACTCTAGACGGCAGACCTGGACAGGCTGTTTCACCAAAATTGGTCATCAATTGCGGGGAGAGTCCGTTTTGAAGGCAGGCGACCAACCGTGCGCCAGCAAGAGGGTGGAAACACGATTTTTTGCAGCGGGGGGGGAGGGGGGGGGGCAAGGGGCACCGTCAGGTGTGTTTGCCAATCCGCCTTGACTGAGTTCATGGCACTTCAGTGGTTTCCTTTTTGGCTCTGCACAGCCATTTGGCTGTATTCAGGCTGTACTTCGACCTTGAACACAGCTCAACCCTTTCAGTGGATTGGTAGCCTGACACGCCCGCCAGACGGAGCTCGTCAAGAGCTCTCAGTTACAGTTACAGTTACATCGGCTTTCCAGCAAAGACTACCTCTAGTATCACCGCCTAGACCCAAGTCCAGTTCTGGCCCTAACAATTACTTGTGAGGGGCGGTGGCCGGCTAACCACGGCGGTAGCCACCAGCCGCTGCCTGCCAACGTGTAGTCCCAGAGCAAAAAGGAGAGCTATTGTGCGACGCCTCCAAAATAGGTCCTAACTGCTTCTAGGGGATAGGGGGTCAAGTGGCGCTTGCCAATCTACTTGACCGCCGTGGTGGAGGGGCCGGCGCCTGAGGGGCAGCCGGACCGTACACCACGGCTCTCCACCCGACCCTATCCTGAGCACGCTCAAACGCCGTGTCCAAAAAAGTCTTCCAATCAGAACGAGTGCCACTAGTTTCGCCTAGCTGCTGAATCAGTAGCTTAAGAAAATAGTGTCGGGAGGAGGCTGGAGGCCGGCCTTGCTGCCGAGCCACATCCATTGTGCAGTCAAAAGTCGTACGAGGAAGACGAGAAGCCGGCATGCGCATCACATGGCCTAGCCACTGCATTGATCGCTTTGCCACAAGGCTCTCAATTGGCTCAGTGTCGCACGCCTGCCGAATATAAGTTAATCTGTGCCGGTCGACCAGGCGCACACCCAGAATGCGACGAAGGCAGGTAGAGTGGGCAACCTCCAATCGAGTCAGTTGTGTTTTAGTAGGGGCCCATGTTTCGCAGCCGTACAGAAAGTGGGGCAGCACGAAAGTGTTGTAAACCCGCATCTTAGACTGCACTTGCATCTTCTTGCTGGCCCAAATCTTATCAAAAGACGCAAACACGCCCAGCGCGCGACCGACACGCACACCGATCTCCTTTTCCACACCACCACTCTGGGTTATCCAACTCCCTAGATACTTAAATGCAGAGACGGTCTTCACTTCACCACCAGTCAGCGCAAACGTGGGCAGATCCGCGTCAAAATCTGCTGGCAAAATCATCACTTCTGTCTTGGCGGCGTTGATTTGCATGCCAAAGCTAGAGGACACTTTGTCAAGGATTTTCAGCATAAGCGCCAACTGAGCTGGGTCATGCGAGAACAAACATAAATCGTCGGCATACATCAGCATTACTATGCGCTCAACCGACGACGACAACACAGAGCCGCCGGCTTGGGTCACGACTGACACGCCAGCCCCCTCTGGCATCATGTCTAGCGCCTTTTTCACTATGTGGTCAATAAAAACATTGAACAACACAGGAGCAATGACGCACCCCTGTCGCACACCAGACGACACGGGGAATGCCCGATTTTCCCAGCCAGCCGCACGGCAGCTGCGGTGTTGGTGTGAAGATCCTCCAACAGATCAATAATGTGCGGATGAACACTATATAATCTAAGGACTCTCCACAGTGCGCACGGTTTATGCAATCGTAAGCTTTAGAATAGTCGACAAATGCCACAGCCATGCATTGTTTGTACTCGGCATGTGCCGCGCTCAGCGAGCGCAGAGTAAAAATTGCATCAACAGTGCCTCTGCTTTTTCTGAAACCACACTGAGCCTCATGCAACTGACCATCAACCTGCGTGGAGACGCGGTGCAGAAGTAGCGCACACTTTCCCGGCAATAGAGAGAAGGCTTATACCGCGGTAGTTACCAGGGGAGTCACGCGGACCCCCCTTATATACGGTGTGAAATAGCAGTTTTCCATTCCCTCGGGGCTCTCCCCGACCGCCATACGGCGATGATGACCCGGTGGAGCCATGCGATGGCAGGTGGGCACCGCAACAGCATGGCGTCCAGCTGGTCACCGCCCGGAGCGGCGGCCGAGCGCAACGCTCTCGCACACACGCCTCCGTCTCAGCCAGGTCAGGGGGGCAAATGAACTAAATGTGCGGGCAAGCAGTCAACGGGGGGGGGGGCGACGGTCAACGCGGTCACAGCGAAATCCGGCTGTGACTAAATTCCTTAAATTCACGATACGGAAATCACTGTGGCACTCGTGATGGCTCGTGGAAGTTCCAGTCTGTACGTCAAACAATAAGGCGTGGTTGAAATTCCAGTTGGAAATCCCACTGAAATGTCAGGGGTTGCGGCCCGGCTTTTCAACCTTTTCATCATTGTTTGCCACGTCTTGGCCAGCCCCCACGCCCCATCTGACCCACACTGATCAGTAGCCTCTGCTGCCGAGTCGATGCAGGTCTGGGGGACATGACCCCGCGGGCCTGGGAACCCGGCTGTACCCCCACGGGGAGGAGTCAAATCTTGGGGCCGAGTACCACGTCTAGGTCCATCCCCGACCCACTATAGCCCCCCCACCACCAGTAGCCAGCCACCCGTGAGTAGCGCTCGGGCGCTATACCGTAGACTCGGTTAGCCTGTAGCTACCGCCTCGAAACATACGAATTAAGTGATTCCTGAGATACTTTAGCCAGCGCAGCGGAGCAATTTTTTTTAGTGTTTCGTGTTTAGCTAGGGGAGATAACGATTGTTCTCTGAATGGCTAGGCCCAAAAATGATGCGTCCAACGGGATCAGTGGTCCTTGCTTAGGCAGTATTCCGCTCGGAGCGGTAACAGTAACAGTAACAGTAACACGGGTTTCCAGCTAAGCAGGCTACTCTTCTACTAGAGACACCCGCCGATACTCCAGCACACTGAAGTACTAGAGTACCGCCGGCTCCCGGCCGATAGACTACCGCTCCCGCCGCTAGACTACCCCAAACAGCGGTCTCTAAGAGACATGTATGGCAAGGAGCATATAGGAGAGGACCTTCCTCAAGGTCACAGTAGTGGCCTTGTGGCCAGTCAAAGCCGGCAGAGCCGACTGGTGCTGACTGGAACGGTCCCCGCCTGGCAGTGCATGGCTGTCCAGCTCCCGTTTGCATGGGGCTCAGCCGGCGCCCCATGCCTCATGCAGGCCAGGTCCCACCTTCCAGGGGTGCATGGGCGACAGAGTTGTCATGGAGGCTGCCTGAAGACCTTCCAACGCCAGTCACCGGCAGACGAGCGCCCCCGAGAATGAGCGCGGTGACGAACGCTGCGATTGGTGAAGCGGATTTACTCTGTTTTGCCTCGGCGGTCGCCACCGCTGAAGCCGTGATGGTAGCCCGCCTCCACGGGCAGCCATCTTGACCAATGTCAGCATGCATTGACGGGCGCCAGCTCCTCCGCTCGTCGATCAACTCGTCGAGATCGGTGCCGCATGGCATCCTTCATGGGGTGGGGAAAAGGGCCGTCTTCCAGCACGGGCCGTGGCAGCGCCGCGGCTACTCGCCAAGCCATAGCAGCGCCGGGCAAGCCGCTCCCGAAGTGTTCCACCGAGGGCAGTCTAGCAGGAGCTGGGCCAGTCGTATTTTACCCCGCTCGTCAGCGGCACGGAGATCCTCGTCACCAGTAGCGTCGCATTGCTGGGTCCAGGGCTCGGCAACGAGAACGCGCCTCCGTTAATCGAGCCCCTCGCTCGGAGCTCGGAGCTGAGAGCTCGGAGCTCAGAGCGGATCTGATCGGAATTTTTAATGATTGTTTTCTAGGAAAGACCGCTTCTCTGCTTTTCCGCTCGTGAAAAAAAGAATTGTGTGAGGCACCCCTACACCCAAAGAGGCGTGTCTCTCTCAATGCTTGCCCGTCTGAGGCAGTGTCCCCTCGGAAGGATTTCAGTAGTTATTTATTTCCCGGCTCTAGCAACTTTGACCGCTCATACCAGGCGCAAACCATAGCGGGCGTTCATGCAACGCGTGCCGTTGTGCTGCTCTTGGCGATACCTTTCCAACGCATCCCTCCACGCCCTCTCCCACAGAGCATGGTGTGAATTTCTGAGAAATGGGAAATCCGGCCCTGAGCGGTATTAGGCTCACAGGGGAATCCCTGGTCCGAGGCGTGCAGCATACCGTTGGAAAGTCCTTGACAAGGGCTTTCCAGTGCGCTACCGCCCCCTTGACTACGAGCCGTGAAAAACGGGAAAACGGGAAAAGACGGAAAATATTTAATTGCTAAATCCTTCCCAAGAATCACTGAACGGGATTTGACCTCAGGGGGGCGTCGGGCGGGTGGCATCTGAGAGTTTCCGACTTTGGCTACCACTGGTACTCTATCACTACCACTGGTACTTATTCATTTTACATTACTTGCTCATTTCAGCTGGGGTGTCGAAACATTAATCACAGCTTAAGGCTAACCGAATCTACGGTATGCCAAGCAAGGTCGAATACGCTGCCTGTAGGTGCATCAGCACACGACTCACATCCATCATCATTATCATCACACACACACACACACACACACGACTGAAAAATCCATCGGGCCCTAGCTTAGCCCCAGCAAGGTCCGAAAGACGACTGTGAAATCCATCAGGCCCTGCAAGTCAACTCGGACGGCGGTCAAAAAAAAGGGAGGGAGCTCGCCAGTGTTTCCGTAAGCCAACCCGCAACCCGATGAAGTTCACCTTCGGGTTGAGATTGGCCGATTTGGGCTGGTGCGTCGGGTTGAGATTGCGCGAATTTCGACCCAGACAGTGTGAAATTGACATTTTCACACCCTTTCGCAAGAAATCGCCTCCGTCGGGTTGAGATTGTGGAGTCAGCCGTGAGGCCCAGGTTGAGCCATCGCTTCCTCAAGATCCTTAGCGGATTCACTGGAGCTCGCATACATATTTGTGCTGGGAGAAGATTTGTCGACCTTGCATGCACTCGCGCACACACACGCACATGCAGTCCACGCACACACACGCACATGCAGTAAAACAGTTACAGTAACATCGGCTTTCCATACACACACACACACACACACACACACAGGTGGTGATGCCCAGCAATGGCACGCCCACGACGTGGGGCATGGACACGCACCCACATGGACACATACACACACACACACACACACACACACACAGGTGGTGATGCCCAACAACGACACGCCCACGACGTGGGGCATGGACACGCACACACGCACACGCACGCACGCACATGGACACACGCACACACACACACACACGCACGCACGCACACACACACACACACACAGGTGGTGATGCCCAACAACGGAACGCCCGCGACGTGGGGCATGGACACGGCGCAACGCGTGCCTTACTTGGAACAGGAGATTAACATCGGCGGCGTGACGGGCGACAGCCGCAGGCACGTGTTCATGTGTGCCCTACCCGTGTTTTTTCAACTGTCGCAAGTTGCTGTTTCAACCCAACACAGACCTGAAAGACACGAAAACACGATTTCACCAAATTTCACCCTTTCGAGGCCCGCACGCACGTGGGCATGTGTGTGTGTGTGAGTGACCGCACCGGACGGCCATAGCAGGCTGCACCAGTGGTCCCTGAGAAGGATTTTGATGATGATGATGATGATGGATCTTACAGTCTGTGTGACACCAGTAATGATGTATAAGACCGGTGTCGGCGCTAGCGCCCGACACCTTAAACTCAGTTTCAGTGGGAAACTGGCTGGCTACCTGGTAGGGGTGAGGGTAAACCCCACACGCGCGCACGCACTGGACCTAGACAGGACACTGGGCCCCCAGATCCACCCTATACCACCCAGGTAGTGACAGCAACGCATTGTTGGTGTGCGCCTGTGTTCTACTACTAGTCCCGCCGCCGCCATTGGCTCCAGCAATCTCCTCCATGCCCGCCAGCAATCTCCTCCACGCCCGCCAGCAATCTCCTGTATGCCCGCCAGCAATCTCCTCCATGCCCGCCAGCAATCTCCTGTATGCCCGCCAGCAATCTCGTCCATGCATGGGCGCCGCCATGCGATCTCCATGCGCCGCGCCGCGCTCCATGCGCGCCAGCACCCGTACCACCCGCCTCATTCCCGTTCTTTAGCCATTCCCCGTGACACCTATGGCTGATCCTTGTTCCGCCGTCCCCTTTGGCATCTGTAACCCGTATCCTCTCCCTGTAGCCTCATTCCCCGTTCTTAACCGCCATCTCCATTATGGTGCCCGCCCGCTGGTGAGGCCTCGCCTCGCCCCATGCCGCACGGCTAGTGTATTGATTGCTGGGGCATCTATAATCTGCGCCTTGGGGCAGGGAACCCCTGCGCCACAACCTCCTCACAAAGCCTAGCCGCATGTGCCTCGCTTCCCATGTTTCTCAATTTCTCGCCATCCGCTTCCATGCTGCCGCCTGCAATCTCCTCCACGCCCGCGAGCAATCTCCTCCATGCCCGCCAGCAATCTCCTCCATGCATGCACGCGCAGAGCGCCGCCATGCAACCCCATGCGCCGCGCGCGCCGTGCGCGCGCCGCGCCCGCCAGCTCCCGTAGCCTCATTCCCCGTTCTTTACCCATGCGCCGTGACGCATTAGCCTTGTCCGCCGTCCCCTGGCATGCATAACCCGTAGCCTCATCCCCGGTAGCCGCATTCCCGTTCTTAGCCGCCATCTCCATTATGGTGCCCGCCCTGCTGGTGGGGCCTCGCCTCGCCCCATGCCGCACGGCTAGTGTATTGATTGCTGCGCCATCTATAATCTGCGCCTTGGGGCAGGAACCCCTGCGCCACAACCTCCTCACAAAGCCTAGCCGCATGTGCCTCGCTTCCCATGTTTCTCAATTTCTCGCCATCCGTCTCTCTCTTCCATCCAGGCACAGTAAACCATTAGGAGCCGCAATCTGCTTGAGTTCCGATCGTTGTGAGAGGGGGTGCATGCTCGCCGCAATTCTCGCCATCGTGCATCGTGCTCTCCATCGTACCGCTGCCCATCTGCCACATAGCCTCGCCCCATCAGGACCAGTTCATCAGTAGCGCTGTGCGTCACAGCCGCTCAGGGTAAATTTCCAGATTTTCAGCCGCCCAGTACCAAGCGCAGTTGTCCCGGTTGTCCGCCATCGAGCGGCGCCAGGGCGGGAGCCCCTGGCGAAGAGCTTATGAACTTAACAGGTGGGAGGACCACTAAAAAACGATTTTAGTAATTAGTTTTTTGCCGGCTCCAGCACTTTTGACCGCTCATACCAGGCACAATGCACAGCGGGTATTCATGCAACGCATGCCGTTGTGCTGCTCTCGGCACAGGCTTTCCAACGCACCGCTCCACGCCCTCTCCCACTAAGTGTGGGTGGTTTTCTGGTAAATGGGAAATCCGGCTCGGAGCGGTATACGGCTCGCAGGGGAATCACTGGGCTGCACCGTTTGTGCATGTGTGCACTTGTGTGATAGAGAGTGTGCGTGTGTGTGAGAGGGCCTGGGAAGCTGGGTTGCGGTTGTGGGTAGGGGGGAGGGGGCAGCCCTACCAGTGCTTTTGCAATGAGGCGGTTGACCGCCTTGGGCGGTTTTTGGGCGGAAATAACCAATTGTTGTTTTAGGGTTTACCCAGGGGGGGGGGGGGGCAGGAAAGTAAGGAACAGACACCATGTCGAATTTCTTTGAATTTTCACATTGCACCAGCACCATGCCCTTCCGCTCCCTAGATGAAGAAGAATTTCTCTCTTAAAAACATGAGAATTGGGGGGGGGGAGGGGGCTGGGCCGTTTCTCAGAAAGAAAAAAATGTTTTTATTCTGACATCCGTTTGACACTTGAGTTGGTGCGCTGGATTCCTCTCGTTAAGAGGAGTCCAAATCCACCCTCAGATCCCCCATACACCCAATAGATAGTGCAGTGGTGTGGGGGTGTGAGAGGGTCCACACCGGGTGATTGGTGTGGACCACTGGTTCATGCCCCCTCGGAGCCAGAATGCTCTGCAGACCTCCGATTGGGATGGGGAAGGAAGCAATGGATTTGTCTCACGACAGGGATGCCAAATCCAATGCCATTCATGTGGTTCAATAATTGGGAGGGTGTGGAAGGGGCCTGGGTGTGTGGGGCTGCACCAGGGCGTGTGGCCGTCTTCTGGGGCCAGTTTCAGGAGTAAGACTGGGCTCTGCAGCCTCCCAAATAGTGTGATGGAATGGGAACGACGTCACAAAGCTGCCCACCAAGTTTCAGCTCCAGCAGATAAGGTCTGGGTGTACGGGGCGGGGGGGGGGGGTTCCAGGCCCGTTTTGAAAATAAGTCAACATGAGGTCTGAAAAAAACTATCCTGCCCCCCCCCCTGGGTTTACGGCATGTTTACCACCCGTTTTCTCGTTTTTTTCTTCTTCCAGGAGCCAGCCTGCGGCTACCGGCGGTCGGACTGTACAAATCAATGTATTAAAGTCAATTGAAAAATCACTGTGCCCTACCACATTCCCGACGCCTCAGGCGGCGCCTCAGGCGGCTCATTTACTTGCGCGGATCAGGCGGCGCCTCAGGCGCGCTGGCCGCCTGAGGCGTTGCCTGGAGCGCGACCCCGGTCGCCTTAGACACCGCCTTAGACGTCATCCCGGCCGCGGCAAGCGCCACCTCATCCGCCCCAGGCACCCACCACCGCCTGAGGCGCATCCCCGACCGCCTCTTAGACGTTTTGACTGCATTCACTCGCGCGGATCAGACGATGGGGTTGTGGCAGGTGTGGGGCGGTGCACGTGTGCAGGTGTGGGGCATTGTTTTGATCTTTGGCATGGGCATTTTGAAAGAACCGTGCGCGCCCTTGGCCTTTGCGGGGGGTTCGAAAATGGCTGTTTAGTTGCTCCGCGGGTTTTTTCGTCGATTTCAGTCGATGTGACGCCCAAAGTCGCGATGTTTTGCGAGTTCTTTTCATCGCTTTCAGCTTCGGGGGGGCGCTCAAAACCCGACTTAATCGCGAAGGCACAGGGCGCGTACGTTAGTGGGCACTTGTTTCAGCACTTTCGCCGAATGGCGGTAGAACTGCCAGGGTCACCGGAAACGGCCAACGGTCCCCACCGTTGGCGTTGGCCGTTGGCTTGGCCAACGGTGCCAACGCTAACAGGCTAATGGCGCCAACAGGGCAAAAAACGCGCTCGGAAACGAGGAAAAGTGTGGAATCGGAACATTCGCGCGCTACGAGCCGTTACTGGCGATATAGCGTGGCTGTATAGCTTATGCAGCGCTGGGAGTACAGTAGACATCCTGAGGAGGGCACTGGGAGCACTTGCATACCAGGCACACACACACACATGGTGCTCAAGGGTGTTGTGTGGGTCGTGCTCAGTCAGTTGATGTTGTTTCCCATGCAAGCATCATCCCCACTACTCTGTGGCTGCTAAGATCCATGATATGAGCACTTTTACGCCACCATTGGCTGACAGTTGGCTAAGCCAACGTTTCTATTTGCCGTTGGCGTTGGCACCGTTGGTGTTGGCCGTTGGCACCGTTGGCCCGTTAGTGGTGACCCTGAGAACTGCGTTGGAGCGGTACTCTTTTGGTGTTGTGTTTCTAGTGGTTGAATCAAGCGCAAACCCCAAGAGGCGAAGTCCGTGCGTGGAAAGGGAGACGTGCAGTCGGCGGCGTGGCGATCGACAGCTGCTTGTGTGTGCATTGGAGTT
Source organism: Chlamydomonas sp. UWO 241 (assembly GCA_016618255.1). Taxonomy (NCBI): domain Eukaryota; kingdom Viridiplantae; phylum Chlorophyta; class Chlorophyceae; order Chlamydomonadales; family Chlamydomonadaceae; genus Chlamydomonas; species Chlamydomonas priscui. The sequence continues at coordinate 220,741 of VFSX01000148.1, read as the reverse complement.
TTACTCCTTGTTTTTAGCTAGGACTGGCGCCGATTTGGCGCCGGTTGGTGCTTCAAGCCCGTAAGGGGCCAAGTCCGTGCGTGGAAAGGGATACGGGCAGTCGGCGGCGTGGCGGTCGACCACTGCGCCAGGGGCTTCCTTGTGGTCAGTCATCCTTTCGTTTTTTCCAAAGAGTTTTTCCCGGTTTCGTAGGATTTCTGGCTGGCAGCCCAAACAAATTTCTTCGAAGAGTGCAAGAATCGACGATGTCACACTTTTACCATAAAATCGCCCCCCCACATTGGTTTTCACGAGCGCACACTCCTTGAAATTCATCGGGGGCGCGCACAATTTTTGTGTTTTCCGATGGGGAAGGAAACCATTGAGCTGCGCGTGTGTGCATTGGAATTTTACTAGTTGTTTTTAGCACTGGCGCCGAGTTGGCGCCGATTGGTGCTTCAAGCCTGTAAAAGCAACGCAGGTGCGTTGAAGTGTGCGGCGCGTGCAGTGGTTTCCTTTTCAATATTATTAATTAATTCAAGAATTGTGGAAGATTCCACAGCCGGACTTTGCTTTGAACGCGTTGACCGTTTGTCCTCCCGTTGACCGTTTGTCCTCAGATGTAGGTAATCTGAAAGCTGCTGACGAGCTCTGTCTGGCGTGCTGGTCAGACTTACAATCCACTGGATGCAATGAACTGTGTGCAAGGTCAAAGTACAGCCGGCATACAAATGGCCAAATGGTTGTGAAGAGCTGAAGATGAAATCACTGGGCGCGTTCAGCGGCGCAATACCATACATATTGCTTGCCTCCACGGGGGGGGGACTGTAATTGTTTTGGTGCGATTGCGGGGGTCGCTTTTTAGTCGTTTCTAGTCGCTTTGATACCCAAAATCAGGATCTCCAGCGATTTCTAACAGTTTCTCGGCTTCGCAGGGCGGTCCAATGTGACACTCGTTCGTAAAGGCACAACGCACGTGTGGTAGAGAAGAATGGGCCTGTATTCTGGGGCCAGCCTGCTTGCTTGTAGCCTGTTTTAGTCTTAGATGACGACCCCGTACTACCCGTACAACGCTGTTGTACGGGTACAACGTTTTTTGTTATTAAGAACAGTAAGGGTTAGAGTCGCTCTCGTGCCATGCATTCACAATAGGGTCCAAAAACGTTGTACGGGTACAACGTTAGGGTCGTCATCTAAGATTAGAACGAATTACAAGAGTGATTAACGCTTCTCTCTCTCGCTTTCGGGTGGTTGAGGGTGGGCCTTCTTGGACCCTTCATGGTCCTGGCTTTACAGCCGGTTATTATACCTGGGGTCTGCCTCCGGCTGCTTCAGGGCTGAGTAAAGTGCCAGACTTGCGGTGCCGATTGCGTGGCGCCTGCCACCTCGTGTGGGTGGCGCGACCGTGGGCTGCTGTTGTAGCTTTTGACCTTTTTGGTGGGCCGTGTGCCTGCGTTCTAATAGTTCCGCTGCAACTCTGGACTGATTGTGACCGCCGGCTGTGGATAAATACAACTGTTATATTGCATTGTAAAACTTTCTCACCTTACTGAAAACATGCCAAAACTTGTGTCAACACGCAGGTGTGTCGACCTGTGCAGCGCGTGCTGCGGCGCGCTCGAGAAGAACGGGCTACGCGTGCCACGCGTGCTGGGGCTACCTGCCAACCCCCGTTTGTAGCCTGTTTTAAAACTCTCCCAAACACGTTTTAAACCCGACTTTAAAACCTGGAAAACTGTTGAAAAACGAAATACAGGTGCGTCGAAATGTGTGGCGTGTACTGCAGCGCGATTGAGAAGAACGGGCTCGGCATTCTGGGGCTACCTGCCAACCCGTTTACTTGTAGCCTGTTCTAAGACCTCTTCCAAACACGTTTTTAACCCGACCGTTAAACCTGGACACTGTTGGAAAAATGCAATGCAGGTGCGTCAAACGGTGTGGCGCGTACTGCGGCGCGATCGAGAGGAACGAGCTCGGCATTCTGGGGCTAACTCCCAACCCGTTCGCCTGTAGCCTGTTTTAAAACTCTTCCAAACACGTTTGAAAACCGATCTTTAAACCTGGAAAACTGTTGGAAAATGAAATGCAGGTGCGTCGAAATGTGCGGCGCGTACTGCGGCGGGATCGAGAAGAACGGCTCCGTGTTTTGGGGCTTCCTTGTCTCGTCAGTGCACTTTTCGGTCGTGGCGACCATCCTGGAGGCCCAGGTGTGTGTGTGTGCGTGTGTGTGTGTGTGTGTGTGTGTGTGTGTTTCGGTGCACATTTTAGTCGTGGCAACCATCCTCAAGGCCCAGGTGTGTGTGTGTGTGTGTGTGTGCATGTGTGTGTGTGTTGTGTGTGTTGTGTGTGAGCAGGCACAGATGCGGATGCAGCTGAACACATTCTGGTGTGTGTAACAGCAGACTCTCAGCATCCCCTGCATGCGTGCAAACACACACACTCACACACACACAGACAGACAGAAACACACTTGCCTTCACCCCATGCACCCCCCCCACACACACACATGCACACATGCACACCCTACACACACACACGCACACACACACACACACACACACAGACACACACACAAACGCACATTCCATACGCCCCTCCCCCCAGACACACGCACGCACACACATGCCCCCCAGACACGAACATACACACACACACAGAGAGAGAGAGAGACAGAGAGACAGAGACATTCTATACAGTTCCCACCGCACAGGCAACCTGGATTACGGCTCGTGTCAGTACTTACTAAAGCATACACCCCGGAATCGTTTCAGAACTCAAAACACACACGCACACACACACACACACACACAAAACACACACACATACACACACACACACACACACACACACACGCGCGCGCACCCCCCAGACACCCCTCCCCCCAGACACACGCACGCACGCGCACACACATGCCCCTCAGACACAAACATACACACACACACTCACACAGAGAGAGACAGAGAGACATTCGTTACAGTTCCCACCGCACAGGTAACCTGGATTACGGCTCATGTCTGTGCTTCCTACAGCACACACACCGGCAATCGGTTCAAAAGAACACACACACACACACACACACACACGCACACACACACACGTGCGCGTGCCCACAAAGAAAGAGCCCCCCACCCACCCACCCCACACACACGCGTGCTCAGGAGAGCGTCGGCCTCAAACTCGCCCTGTTCCGCATCAGTGACTTTTCGACCGTGCAGCAGGGGGTGAGTGTGTGTGTGTGTGTGTGTGTGTGTGTGTGTGCATGCACGTGTGGGTTGCCCTGTTCCGCATCAGTGACTTTTTGACCGTGCAGCAGGGGGTGAGTGTGTGTACGTGTGTGTGTGTGTGTGTGTGTGTGTGCATGCGCGCGTGGGTTGCCCAATTCCGCATCAATGACTTTTCGACCGTGCGGCACTGTGTGTGTGTGTGTGTGTGTGTGTGTGTGTGCGTGTGTGTGTGTGTGCATGCGCATGCGTGTTGCTTTGTTCCGCACCAGTGACTTTTTGACCGTGCGGCAGGGGGTGAAAGTTCGTGTGTGTGTGTGTGTGTGTGTGCATGCAGTAACAGTAACACGGGGTTTCCAGCTAAGCAGGCTACTCTTCTACTAGAGACACCCGCCGATACTCCAGCACACTTAAGTACTAGAGTAGCGCCGGCTCCCGGCCGATAGACTACCGCTCCCGCCGGCTAGACTATACCCCAAACAGCGGTCTCTGAGAGACATGTCTGGCAAGGAGCATGTAGGAGAGGACCTTCCTCAGGGTCACAGTAGTGGCCCTGTGGCCAGTCAAGCCAACAGAGCCGACTGGCGCTGACTGGAACGGTCCCCGCCTTGCATTGCATGGCTGTCCAGCTCTCGTTGCATGGGGCTCAGCCGGCGCCCCATGCCTCATGCATGGCCAGGTCCCACCCTCCAGGGGGTGCATGGACGACAGAGTTGTCATGGAGGCTGCCTGAAGACCTTCAAACGCCAGTCACCGGCAGACGAGCGACCCCGAGGATGAGCGCGGTGACGAACGCTGCGATTGGTGAAGCGGATTTACTCTGTGTTGCCTCGGCGGTCGCCACCGCTGAAGCCTTGATGGTCGCCCGCCTCCACGGGCATCCATCTTGACCAATGTCCAGCATGCATTGACGGGCGCCAGCTCCTCCGCTCGTCGATCAACTCGTCGAGATCGGTGCCGCATGGCGTCCTGCATGGGGGAGGATAAGGGCCGTCTTCCAGCACGGGCCGCGGCAGCGCCGCGGCTGCTCGCCCAGCCATGGCAGCGCCGGGCAAGCCGCTCCTGAAGTGTTCCACCGAGGGGCAGTCTAGCAGGAGCTGGGCCAGTCGTATTTTACCCCGCTCGTCAGCGGCACGGAGATCCTCGTCACCAGTAGCGTCGCATTGCTGGGTCCAGGGCTCGGCAACGAGAACGCGCCTCCGTTAATCGAGCCCCCAGTGTGCATGCACATGTGGGTTTCCTTGTTCCACACTATTGATGTTTTGACCGTGCAGCGGGGGTGAGTGTGTGTGCTTGTGTACGTGTGTGTGTGTGTGTGTGCGTTGTGTGTGTGTTGTGTGTGTGTGCGCGTGCAAAGGTACTCGGCATAGTTCCTGTGAGTGTGTGGTGCGTGTGTGTGTGCAGGGTGTGAAGGGTGGTTGTGCAGGGGGGGGGGCGTGTGTGTGCATATGTGTAGGGCGCAGCACGGTATACGTTTACGGTATATACCGTATGTATACATACCGTGACGGTATAAATACCGTATACGGCGGGATGTACCGTAAACACCATTTTGTTTGGAAGACAATTACAAGGCGTACAGGCCACAACTCCCTTGAAACTGCATGGATTTCGATGATTCGACTTGCACTGGACAGCTTATGACAAGGGCTATCCCGAACAACGCTTGGATGCAGCATAGGGTGGAGGGAAGAATATGGTGGTTGCATGGAACGCAGGGACGCTCCGGCTGCCATGCAGTGAGAAAAACCTAGTTGTGTGTTTCCTCTTAGCCAAACATAGCAAAGTATGCTTGTAAGAGTGGATTTGTGATGCCCTTCATGTCAGGCATCCGAATCCACCGTTCCTGTCTCAATCGGATCAAGGAATCAATGGTATGCACGTATACCCTTGTAAACGGTATACGTTATACGGTATTATACGGTATTCGGGCCCACGTATACGGTATACTGCCGCGCCCTACATATGTGTGTGTGTGTGCATGTGTGTGTGCGTGTGCGTGCACATTATGTTCCAGGTCGTTGCGTAGATAGCGGCATTGTCGTGCCAGATGACTGCATGCGGGTGTTTTGCATGGGGGCGTGGCAGCTGCGTCCGTGGAGCAACCCATGCCGCCTCCCACCGCACACCATCGGGATGCATGAGTTAATAGGGGGTATCAATGGTCATCGCGCACGAGTGAGGGTGGCTGTCAATAGCTGGTGACCACTCGCCGCTGTGCGTGCAGATACACTCACACACACACACACACACACAAACACATTCAAGAACATACATACACACACGCACACACACACACACACACACACACACACACACGCTCACCTACACACCTGGCAGGGACCTGTCGAGAAGCTGCAGATCTACCCCGTGGAGGGCGGCCCCGCGATCAACTGTGCTCTGTGTACACACTCATGCACACACACTCTCACACACACACACACACACACACGCTCACCTTCACACCTGGCAGGGACCTGTCGAGAAGCTGCAGATCTACCCCGTGGAGGGCGGCCCCGCGATCAACTGTGCTCTGTGTACACACCCATGCACACACACTCTCTCTCACACACACACACACACACGCGCTCACCTTCACACCTGGCAGGGACCTGTCAAGAAGCTGCAGATTTACCCCGTGGAGGGCGGCCCCGCGATCTACTGTGCTCTGTGTACACACTCATGCACACACACTCTCTCTCACACACACACACACACACACTTGCACACACACACACACACACATACATACACACCTGGCAGGGAGGTGTCGAGAAGCTGCAGATCTACCCCGTGGAGGGCGGCCCCGCGATCAACTACCCTCTGTGTAACAGCGTCAATATCCTCGACGTGGAGTGGGAGCTTTGTGTTGCATACTGGGAGGGGTTCGAGAATGCGTGGCTGGTGAGTTGAAAGAGGGAGGGGGGGGAGGGAGAGGGAGGGAGGGAGGAGGGAGGAGGAGAGAGGGAGGGAGAGGGAGGGGGGGAGGGAGGGAGACAAGGAGAGAGTGGGAGAGAGAGGGAGAGAGAGGAGGGAGGGGGAGAGAGGGAGAGGGAGAGAGAGACAAGGAGAGAGTGGGAGAGAGACAGCGTAGAGGGAGAGAGAGAGTGGGAGCTCTGTGTCGCATTCTGGGAGCGGTTCGGGAACGCGTGGCTGGTGAGTTGAAAGATGGGGGGAGAGGGAGGGAGGGAGAGGGAGGGAGAGAAAGGGAGGGACGGGGGGAGAGTGAGAGAGGAAGAGGGAGGGAGAGAGGGAGGGAGGGAAAGGTAGAGGGAGGGGGGGAGAGGGAGAGAGGCGAGGAGAGAGTGGGATAGAGACAGCGTAGAGGGAGAGAGAGGGACGTGGAGTGGGAGCTCTGTGTGTCACGTACTGGGAGAGATTTGAGAACGCGTGGCTGGTGAGTTGAAAGAGAGGGGGGGAAGGACAGGAGAGGGAGAGGGAGGGGGAGAAGGAGAGGGAGAGAGGGGGGGGGAGTGGGAGAGAGAGATAGCGGCGAGAGAGAGAGAGAGAGAGGGAGAGAGAGGGAGTGGGGGCTCTGTGTCGCATACTTGGAGGGGTTCGAAAACGCATGGTTGGTGAGTTGAGGTATTTTCTCCATAGGCTGCATGTGTACGCGCCTGGAGGAGCCCGTGAGTCTAGAATGAGAGTCTAGGAGGGCTCTACTCGGAGAGATTATGAGGCTGCGCAAGCGCCAGCCTACCAAAGGAGTGAGTTCAGAGAGGGGAGGAGAGAGATGAGAGGGGGGGAGACAGAGGGAGAGAGAATGAGGTAGAGAGAGAGGGAGGGGGAGAGAGGGAGAGATGCGGTAGGGAGAGACAGAGGGAAAGAGAATGAAGGACGGGCAGAGAGGGGCAGAGAGGGAGAGCGGGAGAGGGACAGAGGAAGGGTGAGAGCTGTCCGGAGAGAGGGGGAGAGGGGGAGAGAGAGAGAGGGAGAGGGGGAGAGGCAGCGTAGAGAGAGACAGGGAGTGGGCGCTGTATGCCGCATTCCGGGAGGGGCTCGAGGACACTTAGCTGGTGAGTTGAGAAGTTAGTTTTTTGTAAACACGCGCCCGGAGGACCCCGGGGCGTGGGTTCAGACCTAGTCAAAGAGCCTCGGGGGGCTCTACTGTGCAACTTCGAAGAGCAGCGAGCAGTGATTCCCCTGCGAGCCGTATACCGCTCCATGCCGGATTTCCCATTTCCCAGAAAACAACCCCACACTTAGTGGGAGACGGCGTGGAGGGATGCGTTGGAAAACTATTGCCGAGAGCAGCATAGCGGCATGCATTGCATGAATACCCGCTGTGTAGTGTGCCTGGTATGAGTGGTCAAAGTTGTTGGAGCCGGCAAAAAAATTAATTACTAAAAATTACTACTTGGGGGAGGGGGGCAGAAAAGTACGTATGTGACACATGATGATGATGAATCTCCTTGCTGCCTACGTTCCAATCAAGCGGAAATTTTGGATTTGGACACCGGGGGCCGAGATCTGAACATCCAAAGTTGGGGTGGGTGGGTGGGTGGTGGGTGGGTAGAGGGGGCGGCAAACCAAATATGGAGGGCCAACAACTTTCTTTCCACTGGGCCAATTTCGATGGAAGCCCGCCATTGGAACCGCCTTGATGAGAACAGCACGAATCCACTCTAAGAAGTGAGCCTGGGTTTAGGGTTGGGGGTCCACCCCCCTGAACGCCCCAACTCCCCCGCGTGCTCCCTCCGGTGCACCAGCTACCCACCTAGGATTTGAGCAACCTTCACGGATTGATATGGGACCGATGCCATCTGAATCTCCTTCGAGAGCACAGAAAAACACCTCAGGAGAGTCAACCCTGAATCTGCCTGGAAAGTGTGAACTGGAGATCGTCACTCCCGGTGGCGGCCATCTCGGCCAAGGTGTGGCGAGTTCTGGGGGGGTAATCTTGGCATCTTATGGATACTTAGACATTGCGATGGACAGCCCCAACTGTTAGGAAGCCATGCGCAGCGGTCCCGGCTCCATGCATGGCGTACTTAGTGAGGTAGGGTGGGTGGTGGTGGGACCCCCCAAAAAAACTTTTATC
>VFSX01000148.1:140000-207500 GCA_016618255.1 Chlamydomonas sp. UWO 241 | reverse complement strand
CCTGTAAGTCTCTGTGCCAGCAACCCCTATCATAGAGAGGGGTTTGCTGTCTTCCTAGTGGTGTTCTCATGGAAACAGATCAGGTCGTGTTTTCCCCCGTAACCTTGGTGCAGGGTGCAAAAGGGGTCTGACGGGCAGTTGAATCGACCGCCCACGCACGCACGCACGCAGCCGAGTTCGACAGCATCGACTGCCACCAGCTGAACAAGGCCTTCTGACACACACACACACACACGCACACGCACACACACACAAACACACACAGCCAGCTGAGTTTGACAACACGGTCGACCGCCACCATCTGAACAAGGCCCCCTGACACACACACACACACACACACACACACATGCGCGCGCACACACACGTCCCCCCCCCCAACACACATGCATGCACACGCCCCCCCCCAACGCACACGCGCGCACACGCAGCTGAATTCGACAGTATGGTGGACCGCCACCAGCTGTACAAGGCTGGCACAATCGGCGACGCCTACATTCTCATGGGGGGAGCGCCGGAGCCGGACGACCCGCGAGACGCAGGTGTGTGTGTGTGTGTGTGAGTGTGTGTGTGTGTGCTGCTGTGATCTTGTGCCATTTGCGACCTTCACTGTGCTGCTGTGCTGTGCTGGCCTGCACAGCATGGTTGGCTGTGTTGCTGTGCTGCCGTGATGCTGTGATGCTGTGATGCTGTGCTGTGCTGTTGTGCTGCTGTGCCGCTGTGCTGTGCTGTGCTGCTGCAGTAGTGTGCCGTGCCATGCTGTGCTACGCCCCAAAAGCACCCACCCCCCTCTCGTATCCCCTACTGCTGCAGCAATACGATGTGCACGCTGCGCGCTAGCGATGGCAGAGCTTGCCGCCCCCTGAACCAGGGGCAACAACCCATAGCATTAACACCTCGCCCCCCCTCCCCCTCGTACCCTGTACCGCAGCAATACGCTGCGCGCGCTGCACGCTAGCGCTGGCCGAGCTTGCCGCCCCCTGAACCAGGGAAAACAACCCATAGGAGGAGCCCTAACATTAACACCTTGCCCGCCCCCCCCCCTACCGCAGCAATACGCTGCGCACGTTGCGCGCTAGCGCTGGCTGAGCTTCTCCCCTGAACCAGGAAAAATAACCCATAGGACCCCTAGCATGAACACCTCGCCCGCCCCCACCCCCTTGCCGCAGCAATACGCTGCGCGCGCTGCGCACTAGAAATGGTCGAGTTCGTCGGTGGGCGCACGTTCTACCCGGGTGGAAAGCCCTACCTCATCGAGATCCGCGTGGGACTAAACACAGGCGGGTGTGGGGCTGAGGTTTGGGGGTTAGAGTACAGGGTTTTAAAACAGATCCGTCGCGCTGGATATGATCGAGGTTTTCGGTGGACGCACGCTCTACCCGGGGGGGGCACGCTGTGCTTCCTGAGATCCGCGTGGGACTTACACAGGCGCGTGGGGGGTTGGGGTTTGAGGTTTAGGGTTTAGGGTTTTAAAACAGATATGTCGCGCTGGATATGATCGAGTTTTTTGGTGGGCGCACGTTCTACCCCGGGGGGGCAAGCCGTTCCTCATCGAGATGCGCGTGGGACTTACACAGGCGCGTGTGGGGTTGGGGTTGGGGGGTTAGAGTGTAGGGTTTTAAAACAGATCCGTCACGCTGTGCGCTGTAGATGGTCGAGTTTGTCGGTGGGCGCACGTTCTACCCGGGGGGGGCAAGCCGTTCCTCATCGAGATGTGCGTGGGACTAAACACAGGCAGGTGTGGGGCTGGGGTTTGGGGGTTAGAGTTAAGGGTTTAAAAACAGATCCGTCGCGCTGCGCGCTGTAGATGGTCTGATGACGACTTGAAACGTAAACCCTTAACCCTTAACCCTCAACCTTGAACCCCCAAAACAAGTACCTCAAAAACCCTCACGACAAACCTGAACACGCAGGCGACCTCATGACTGCTGTCATCTCAAACACGGTCCCGCCCAAGGCGATCATCGGGGACTCGCAGGCACGCACACACACGCACGTACACACACACACACACACACACACGCATGCATGCGACCTCATGACAGCTGTCATCTCCAACAAGGTCCGCCCATGGCGATCATCGGAGACACGCACGCACACGCACACACACACGGCAAGCGCACACACACATGCCCCCCCCCCCCTTGCACACACACACACACACACACACACACGCAGGCGACCTCATGACAGCTGTCATCTCCAACAAGGTCCCGCTCATGACGATCATCGGCGACACGGTCAACGTGGCGGCGCGCATGCAGACCAACGCGCGGGCGCAGGTACGCCCCAACCCGCGAACCCCAAACCCTCAAATTGTTGTGCTCGGTACGCCGCAAAATCCACGAAGCACTGCCCAGTATTCAAACCCTAAAGTTGGCGTGAAGGCCGCGATAGGGTTGTTCTGGGTCTAGCTCGGCGACACGGTCAGCGTGGCGGCGCGCACGCAGACCAACGCGCGGGCGCAGGAACCACCTCTTCACCCCAAGTTCACAGGGCTCCCAAACCCTGAAGAAGCCCCAAACCCTCACTTAAACCCTGACCGCAAGGCGTGCGCATGTCCAAGGCGACGGCGGCGATGCTGCTGCAGCTGGACCCTGAAATAAACCAAACCCCCTCCTAAACCCCGACCCCCGAACGCAAGGCTCAACCCAGCAGCCCTAAACCCTCACGTAAACCCTGAACGCAGGGCGTGCGCATGTCCAAGGCGACGGCGGCGATGCTGCTGCAGCTGAGCCCTGAAATAAACCAAACCCCCTCCTCAACCCCAAACCCCGACCCCCGAACGCAAGGCTCAACCCAGCAGCCCTGAACCCTCACGTAAACCCTGAACGCAGGCGTTGCGCATGTCCAAGGCGACGGCGGCGATGCTGCTGCGGCTGAGCCCTGAAGTAATCCCAACCCCCTCCCCAACCCCGAAGAAGCCCTAAACTCCGAACCCCGAACGCAGGGCTCAACCTTGAAGCAGCCCTAGCCTAAACCCTACTATGAACCCTACTATGAATCCTGACCACAGGGTTTGCGCATGTCCGAGGCGGCGGCGGCGATGCTGCTGCAGCTGAGCCCTGCAGCAACCCCAAACCCCTCCGCAACCCTGAAGCAGCCCTGAACTCCTCATCCCGAGTTCACAGGGCTCCCAAACCTTCCTCAGCTCCAGTTCCCCTGCGAGCCGTATACCGCTCCGAGCCGGATTTCCCATTTCCCAGAAAACTACCCCACACTTAGTGGGTGAGGGCGTGGAGCAATGCGTTGGAAAGCTCTTGCCGAGAGCAGCACAACGGCATGCATTGCATGAATACCCGCTGTGTATTGTGCCTGGTATAAGCGGTCAAAGTTGCTGGAGCCGGCAAAAAAACTAAGTACTAACATCCTTCCCAGGGACCACTGCTCAGCCCTAGACCTCAAGCAGCCCTAAACCCTAACGTTAACCCTATCGCAAGTTGCAGTTTCAACCCAACACAGACCCCAAAAACACGAAAACACGATTTCACCCTTTTGAGGTCCGCATGCGGGCAGCCCCAGCACTCCAGTGCCCAAGGAATGAACGGTTGTCAATCGAGAACCTTCCTCCGTAGTCGGCGTCGCGCAGGTGGCGCGATGGGCGACATCAGGCGCAAGTTGTCGGCTACAGTCAACACCAAAGCGCACCGCATGGCGCCTCCCAACGCCCCCAACGCACACTCGACACACTGGCGATCCAATACAGGGGCCTCACATGCATTACAGTGGCGGAGCATCACATGCGACAGTTTCGAACAGCATGCCATTTTGGTGTGTTTGTGTTTTTCAAGTTTGGCCTCCCGCAGTCACGCTTTGCCTTTGCGGGGGTCCGCTGAAGGTCAATTTATTTAGACTTTTTTTGCCTTTGCGGGAGGAGGTTTGACTGAGTTTCGACTTGGCGCTGCCGCTGCGGCGGCTGTTTGCAGGCCTGTAGAGTGTTGATACGGGTTCGAATCCCGCAGGGGACTTTTCTTTTTACCTTTGCGGGGCGTTTTTGGACTTAATTTCACGTTGACGGAGCCTTTGCGGGGCGTTTTCAGACTTAATTAGGCGCAAAGGCAAAGCGTGACTACGGTATGTTGGGTTGAAACGGCAACTTGGGATAACGTAAACCCTACGTAAACCCTTGTGTAAACCCCGAGCTCACAGGGCTCCCAAACTGTCCTAAGCCCTGAAGCAGCCTTAAACCCCAACGTAAACCCTGAACGCAGGGCGTGCACATGTCCAAGGAGACGGCGGCGATGCTGCTGCAGCTGAGCCCTGAAATCAACCCAACCCCCTCCTCAACCTCAAACCCCGAACGCAGGGCTCAACCCGGCAGCCCTGAAGCACACCCAAAACCGATCGTAAACCCCGACCGCAGGGCGTGCACATGTCCGAGGCAACGGCGGCGTTGCTGCTGTGGCCGAGCCCTGAAGAAATCCCAACCCCCTCCTCAGCCCTGAAGCAGCCCTTCACTCCTCACCCCAAATTCACAGGGCTCCCGAACCGTCCTCAGCCCTAGCCCGGAAGCGGCCCTAAACTTGACGTAACCCCTAACGTAATAGTAACAGTAACACGGGGTTTCCAGCTAAGCAGGCTACTCTTCTACTAGAGACACCAGCCGATACTCCAGCACACTCAAGTACTAGAGTACCGCCGGCTCCCGGCCGATAGACTACCGCTCCCGCCGGCTAGATTACCCCAAACAGCGGTCTCCGAGAGACATGTCTGGCAAGGAGCATATAGGAGAGGACCTTCCTCAGGGTCACAGTAGTGGCCTTGTAGCCAGTCAAGCCGGCAGAGCCGACTGGCGCTGACTGGAACGGTCCCCGCCTGGCTGTGCATGGCTGTCCAGTTCTCGTTTGCATGGGGCTCAGCCGGCGCCCCATGCCTCATGCATGGCCCAACTTAAACCCTAATGTAAACCCCGCGCTCACAGGGCTCCCAAACCGTCCTCAGCCCTGAAGCAGCCCTAAACCCTGACCTAAACCCCGGTCGCAGGGCGTGCACATGTCGGAGACGACGGCGGCAATGCTGCACGGCTGCGCCGAGTTCTCTGTCACGCCGCATGGGTGCATGGACATCAAGGTGTGTGTGTGTGTGTGTGTGTGCGTGCTGCTGCTGCTGCTGCTGCTGCTGCTGCGTGGCTGTGCCGAGTTCTCTTGTCATGCCGCATGGGTGCATGGACATCAAGGTGTGTGTGCGTGTGTGGGTGTGGGTGTGGGTGTGCGTGTGTGGTCGATTTTACAGTCCGTCGGACGCCTTTGATGGCGCATTAGACCCTAGGAAAGAGGCCGGCAGCTGTCAAAATTAGACCCCTAGCATGCCATCTGCCATCATGATTGCTGTGCACGCGGTGCGTGTCTCAAAACAGGCGACAAGGAAGTCAGCCAGCTCGTGCCAAAACTTGGGGTTCTCCTGGCCTGGCCGAGGATTCATGAACTCCCGCATCCGCTCATCTAAATCGGCCTCCTCGGGGCGAGGGATGGACCGAAACAGGCTGTGGGCCTGCACCCGTGCCTCTTCATAGGCAGGGCACTCAAATACCATGTGTGCCTCATCCTCTAGCCCACCGCATAGGCAGCACGCCCGCTGGCTGCGTCGCTGCCTCTGTCCCGCCACGGCGTAGCGCCCCCGCTCTATCTGCAGCTCATGGAGCCCCATCCTGAACCTAGCTAGAGCCGTGATCCGGGCAGCACTGTTCAGCCCTGAGCTCAACAGGGCCGGTGGCTCGCTGTCGCTACCCGCCATCCACCGCATGTAGGTCAGCATCTTAAAGCCGCGCGACCACTCCTCAGGTACATCACGCACGGTAGTGCCGCTCGGCAGCGCGGGTGTGCTTGTCGCGGCGGCCAGCCACGCCGCGGTCGCCACGTCCAGCAGGTTGGTGATGCGTACCGGTCCCACCTGGTCCCACGCCAGGGTGTGCCCCACAGTTCCGAGGCACACCTGCAAGCGTGCCGCCCAGCACGTCCCCCGTGTGTGTGTGTATGTGTGTGTGTTGCTGCTGCTGCTGCTGCTGCTGCACGGCTGCACCGAGTTCTCCGTCACGCCGCATGGGTGCATGGACATCAAGGTGTGGGTGCGTGTGTGTGCGTGTGTGTTGCTGCTGCTGCTGCTGCTGCTGCTGCACGGCTGCGCCGCGTTCTCCGTCACGCCGCATGGGTGAATGGACATCAAGGTGTTTGTGTGTGCGTGTTTGTGTGTGTTGTTGCTGCTGCTGCTGCTGCACGGCTGCGCCGCGGTCTCCGTCACGCCGCATGGGTGCATGGACATCAAGGTGTTTGCGTGTGCGTGTGTGTGTGTGAGTGTGTGTGTGTGTGTACTGCTGTTGCTGCTGCTCCAAGCCAACCATCACATCGCACACTGTGACACAGGGCATGGGCATCAAGCTGCTACCTTTGCAGCTGCGCTGTGCTGCGCTGCGCTGCATGCTACCCCCTCCACCACCAGACACACACGCACACACACACGCACACGCACACAGGGCAAGGGCCAGATGACGACATACTACCTCGGGCGACTAGGCGCATCTTCGTCCCTGGGGAGTGTGCACACATACCGCGCGAGCCCACCCCGCATGTCGAGGGACGTCTTGGAATCCCGCCGCAAGTCGAGGGACGTCGCGGATGGCCTCTTTGGCGCGGGGGACTCAAGCGTGCGCGGCGGTGAGCGCGCGCGCACACACAAACATACACAGATACACACATACAGTAACAGTAACACGGGGTTTCCAGCTAAGCAGGCTTCTCTTCTACTAGAGACACCCGCCGATACTCCAGCACACTTAAGTACTAGAGTACCGCCGGCTCCTGGCCGATAGACTACCGCTCCCGCCGGCTAGACTACCCCAAACAGCGGTCTCTGAGAGACATGTCTGGCAAGGAGCATATAGGAGAGGACCTTCCTCAGGGTCACAGTAGTGGCCTTGTGGCCAGTCAAGCCGGCAGAGCCGACTGGCGCTGACTGGAACG
The DNA here is from genome assembly GCA_016618255.1 of Chlamydomonas sp. UWO 241. Taxonomy (NCBI): domain Eukaryota; kingdom Viridiplantae; phylum Chlorophyta; class Chlorophyceae; order Chlamydomonadales; family Chlamydomonadaceae; genus Chlamydomonas; species Chlamydomonas priscui. The sequence continues at coordinate 200,547 of VFSX01000148.1, read as the reverse complement.
GTCCCCGCCTGGCAGTGCATGGCTGTCCAGCTCTCGTTTGCATGGGGCTCAGCCGGCGCCCCATGCCTCATGCATGGCCAGGTCCCACCCTCCAGGGGTGCATGGACGACAGAGTTGTCATGGAGGCTGCCTGAAGACCTTCCAACGCCAGTCACCGGCAGACGAGCGACCCCGAGGATGAGCGCGGTGACGAACGCTGTGATTGGTGAAGCGGATTTACTCTGTGTTGCCTCGGCGGTCGCCACCGCTGAAGCCGTGATGGTAGCCCGCCTCCACGGGCAGCCATCTTGACCAATGTCCGGCATGCATTGCCGGGCGCCAGCTCCTCCGCTCGTCAATCAACTCGTCGAGATCGGTGCCGCATGGCGTCCTGCATGGGGGGAGGATAAGGGCCGTCTCCCAGCACGGGCCGCGGCAGCGCCGCGGCTACTCGCCAGGCCATGGCAGCGCCGGGCAAGCCGCTCCTGAAGTGTTCCACCGAGGGGCAGTCTAGCAGGAGCCGGGCCAGTCGTATTTTACCCCGCTCGTCAGCGGCACGGAGATACTCCCACACATCCCGTTAAAACCCTTCACCCTAAACCTCAACTCCTAAATCCTTAACCTCAACACCTTAAACTAAACCCTAAACCTCAACACCGAAACCCTAAACCCTAAACCCCAACACGATTGCAGGCGCCCTCTCCCGCGTCTACTCGTCCCGCACCTCGGAGCTGCCGTTACCGCCAGACGTAGGTGCGCTGCCTGCCTGTCTGCCTGCCTGTCTGCCTGGCTGGCTGGTTTGTTGGATGGATGGATGGATGGATGGATGGGTGGGTGGGTGGGTGGGTGGGTGGGGGGTGCCCGCCCACCGCACCGCACCGCACCGCCTGCCCCCCCCCCCCCCGCCCCCCCCCCCCCCCCCCGCCCCGCCCGCCCGCCCGCCTCTCACCCCCCCCCCCTCACCCCCTTCACCCCCACCCAACAACAACAACAACCCGACGCAGCCATCGGCGCATTCGGCGGCGGCCGCGAGTACCATCTCCCCCCGGCGCACGGCGCACTGCCCTCGGTGCCGTCCTTCGCCTGCCCCGGCTCGCCCGCGCTGCCGCTGCCGCTGAGCGCCGCGCCCTTGCGGCGCGGTTCCGCGTCCACGTCGGAGCCGCAGGCGCTGCGCGCCGCTGCGCTCGCGCTCTTGTGGCGCGGCTCCGCGCCCGCGTCAGAGTCGCAGCCGCTGCCGCCGCGCAGCGCTGCGCTCGCGCCCTTGCCGCAAGGCTCCATGTCCTCCGCCCCAAGCTCGCCTTCTAGGCTCGGGCGCATCACTTCAGGCGACTGGGACGGGGACGGTCCAGAGTCGCCGCCGCCAGCGGCGGCGCGCGCGGCGACGCGCGCGGCGGCGCGCGCATCACCGCCGCCAGCGGCGCGCGTGTCGCAGCCTGAGGCGCACGCGTCGCCGAAGGTGATGGCCGGGGCCTTCATCTCAGAGCTCAGCATAGCAGCGGCCGTGGGCCGGGCGGACGGCGCAGACGCGCCACCGTTTGATGAGCGCATCTCAGCGGGCGCGCCCACCCCGGGGGACAGGGCGGACGCGGCCCCCCCGGGGGCCCGGGCGGACGTATCTCCCTTCGACAACAGTACGCTCGAGCCGTGGAGCAGCGACCGAGGCGCGCGGTGCGAGCTGTAGCTTTGGCCCATCGGGTTGGTTGTTCTTCTTGTTCTTATTCTCCTGGTTCGTGGTTCACCTCCGACGATGGCGCGCTCGAGCTATGGGTCGGCAACCGAGGCGTGCGGTGCGAGCTGGAGGCCTGGCCCACCGAGTTGGTTGGGGGGTCACCTGGTTCAACTGGTTCGTGGTTCACCTGTGACGACGGGGCACGCGCGAGCTGTGGGTCGGTGACCGAGGCGTGCGGTGCGCGCTATGGTATGGCTGCTCGCCTGTTTAAGTGAGCTTATCGCCTTCACAAAACCAACAATACAAAGCTAACCAAACCAAAAAAACATAACAAAAAAACAAATCAGAAGACAAACCAAAAAGCAAAACATGATGATGATGATGCTCTGAACCTTCGCGGGCTCGTACCCCAGCCCGGCCGTAGAGGCGATTGTTGAGGGTTGAGCGGGGGGGTCCCCTCCCAAAAAACTCCCCCGTGGTTGAGGGTCGAGGGCTGAGCCCCACCACCCCTCCGCATGCACGAGTGGGCGTGCTGCAAGCTACGATCCGAGGCGGTTGAGGTTTCAGGGTCGCGGGGGTTTCAAGCCCTGAACCCCAAAGTCCTCCCCGGCGGATCTGGCACGCGCGCGAGTGGGCCGGCGACCTGATCTGCCGGTGTGACGCGAGCCAGTGGTGTCCTCTCAAGAGAGACGAGGGAGAGAGAGAGAGAGGGATGACACATGTCGTGTTTGCACCCGACGCGTTGCGGGGGCTGCCCCGCAGAGGGGGATTTGGGGAGAGAAAAGATTTGGGGAGAGAACGATTTGGAGAGAAGCGATTTTGGAAGAAGCAATTTGGGGAGAGAAGCGATTTGGAGAGCAGCGATTTGGAGACAAGTTATTTGGGCCAGAGGAGCCAATCGGTTTGATTCAATAAATTTGGCAATGCAGAAAAGTGTGAAAATGCCGGTTTCATACTTCAAGGAGCCGCCCCCCCCGTATCTCTCTCCAATTTGCCCGCTTAGCCCCGCAGCAGGGGGCTGCAGAGGGGGCCAAGGACACCGCGTTTTTTTTAGTTCTTACATGTACGCGCCCAGAGGACCCCAGGGCGTGGGTTAAGGTCTAGACTAAATGTCTAAGGGGGCTCTACTGGGAGAACCCGCAAGGCCACGCAGCGCGCCAGCCTACGGTGCAAGGACACTGCGGATGCAGGCTCGGCTCTCCGACCTTGGCCAAGGGCGCCTGAGTTTGATGTGATTATGATATCATATCATTGGTTTATGATGCGGATGATGCAAACAGTCCGCTTTTGGCGGTCACACGTAAGGTTCCAAAGCTAAATCCAGTGGGGCTGGATATGATCACAACCCACTGGTCCTGAGTGTTCCTAGGCGTCCCTGAAAGGCGGGGACAAGCCCAGACTGGTCTTGGGACGGGCAGTGCTGACCTGGGCTGAGAGCAGGGCTGAGACTGCAGTTGCGACTGAACACACACGAACCACCAACGCTTTACACGTGCGCTCCCAGATCCGTGCGAAGGGCCCTGAGGCGTGGGTCTAGAAACTTCTTGGTCTGTCGCTCATCGACGCCAGTGCTTCTTCAACTAGGCAGTAGGCCGCCAACGAATTTAAAAGGGCGGCGCGAATCAGACGCGCCCGCAAGGCGGCTTACCGCCTGGTCCTCTCTTCAGGGGCTTTTCAGAGCTTGGTTTCATCAAATTCGGAAGAGTGGAGTGAGAGTGGAGTGCTGAGATATAAATGTTGCGCAAGCTAGATGTCGCACGCAGCGACGGCGACCGGGCATCCTGGCTAGGTGTTTATAACACTGTAAATACTGTTGCCCTTCAACATCCTGCCCTTCCCCCAAATTAAAAAATTGAGCAGTTCACACAGCACAGTTGGGCTGCGCCCCGCTAGCAGCCCAGGCAGCAGGCCTCCAGGTGGGAGCTTGCCAGCCGCATGAAGACCGCGGCGCAGTGGAGGGAACGACGCTTGAGGGTGCGTTGCCAAACCCATACACCTGTGCCGGCCATCACACTGATCGATGATCCGCCAAGAGCTCCATCTGCAGCAGGGGTTTTAAGAGCTGCTGCTGCTGCGGTACTGGCTCTCGGTCCCAGCCGCGGCTCTTGACTGCGGACTTGGCACTCAGCAGATGAAGGCACACGGCTCCTGCACCCCAGAACACGCGGCCCACTTGCCTCAGCTCTGCCGCCCACCCCACCCCCCTGGTGCATCGTGAACCACGTCCGATGACGCACTGCCGAGGCTGAGGCGACGTCGCGGGGCTGCGGGATGGACCAGCCAGCGTCCGACTCTCCGAATTCTGACACGCCGAATTCCGACGCGCCGGGACAGCTGCCGGCCAGCTGCCAACTTGCCGGGGATCGAGCACTGACCTGTTCTTTTTGAACGAATTGGGCCTGGACAGGTTCATGTGAGCACATCAGTGGGCGATGGGATAGAGGATTGACACTTGAACACTTGACTGCGTGCTGCTTACTGTTGCTTGTCGCTGCTGGTGCTGCTTGCTATTGAGCCTCAACCGATGTGGGTTCACTCCCCCACCCCCTGTCGCTCTGATGCCACGCTGCCGTCCTGATCCCCAAAAGATGGGTCTCTACACCCAGTTGCGCCCTGCCGCCCAGAAACGCATCGGGCCACTCGCGTCACACGAAGCTAGAGAGTCGACGTCCAGGCCCTGTGCACGATCCAGCTCAGCAGACGCGGTTTCCATCACGTCGGCGAGCATGCTGCTAGCGTGCTCTACCGCGAAATCGAGGAGCTTGCTTGATGTCACGCAGCCTGCGAAGCCGGGCGAGCTGCCGAGCTGCTCCCGTGGGCGCGCACAACACGCTGGCCATGTCACTCGATGCCATCTGTGCACGAGGGTGGGGGGGGGAGGGCCGGCGAATCTGGCGCTAGGAACGTCTGGGTATCCTATGAGACTGCACGGCAGCGTGCCAGCCCATGCGTGGGTGTGCGCGCTGTGCATGCAGACGTCGACGTGTGTGTGTGTGTGCGTGCGTGTGTGTGTGTGTGTGTGTGTGTGTGTGTGTGTGTGTGTGTGTGTGTGTGTGTGTGTGTGCCACGATGGAACGCTCACGCCCTTACTTTTGTCGCAGCCAGCTCCCATTCCTCCTCACCGCGTCCCTCCCCCTAGCAGGGACGCTAGCGTCAGGCCGCGTTGACAAAAAAATGCAGCAACAGGTTGACAACAGGTTGACCAGTGGCGCACGCAGCAGCAGAAGCAGCAACAGAGCTCACCGTGGGGCGCGAATGCAGGGTGAACGCTGGTGGGAAGTGACGGGTTCCGCCAGAAGTTCGGAGTTTGTGTGGAGGCCAAAAGTCGGTTCAAACGTCGGAGGACCACAATTTAGCTTGGATCGCGATGATGAGGACTCCTAGCGCTTTGTGCAGTGCCCTGGTGACGCTTGCACTGGCGATCACGGCTCAGGCTGGTGAGCAGAGGCTGGGAGAGGAAGCTGCGTGCACGCCGCGCATGCAGCCCCACGCCCTGCTCAGGCGTTGATCCACGCACACACCACCCGCAGGCTTCGTCACGCGCTCAGGATCGCAGCTGCAGGTGGACGGGACGCCCTTCTACTTCATCGGTAAGAGAGCCAGGCCGCGGCGCATGGCTTGTCGCGCCGTTTGAACGCGTCTGCGCATGCCGCATGATCTAGCTCTCTAGCTAGCCCTGGTGGCTCCTGTGGACCTCCGTCACGCCCTGGCTGTCCTTGTTGCCTGAACCACGCCCTGGAAGCCCCGCCCTCGCACCAGGCGCCCACGTCTCGACTGCCTGTGTCGCCTGCGCACCCACGCCCTCTGGTCACGACACGCCGTAGCTGCGCCCTGGCTGCGCCTTGGCTGCGCAGCTAGCTCCCCTGCTCCCCTGAGCCGATCCCCCCCCCCCCCGCCTGTTCCGTCGCATCCACGCAGGTGCAAACGCCTACTGGTTGATGGATACTGCCGACAGCGAGGTCGACACCTTCTTCGAGTACGCGCAGTCGTACGGCCTCAAAGTCATCCGCTTCTGGGGGTTCAACTACGAGCTGCCACGTGCAGCGGGCGACTACGACGTGACGCAGTTCAAGCACCTGGGTGAGGGCGCCAGGAGCATCGCACCTCCTCCGCCAGCCAGGCAACTTGCAATGCACGGGCTGCTTGCTTCTGCTGCTTGCTTCTGCCGCTTGCTGCTGCTGCTGCTGCTGCTGCTGCTGTCGCTGCTGCTGCTGCTGCTGCTGCTGCCTGCTGCTTGCTTCTGCTGCTGCTGCTGAGCCTCGCCCGTTGTGGGCCGCCTGCGCGCCCCTTCACCCTTCCGCTCAGATGGCACGCTGCCGCTCTGATCTGCTGCTTGCTACTGCTGCTACTGCTTGCTGCTGCTTGCTGCTTGCTGTCTGGCTGCCCTTGCACTCACTCCCGCCCTGCCCTTACTGCCCTGTGTGTGCAGACTACATCATTCGTGCAGCCTCTTACAAGAACATCAAGCTCGTGCTGGCGCTTGGCAACACGTGGAAGGCCTACCGCTCGCCCGAGGACATGCTCAGGATGGCAGGCGTAGATCCTGACCAAACCGACCTGCTGGGCATGTACCGCTCCAGGGAGTTTGAGGACTTCTACATGTGAGAGAGAGAGAGAGAGAAAGGGAGAGAGAGATTGTGGGCCATGCTGACAGCGGCTGCAGCTGCAGGGCAGGGCCTGTCCTTGGGGGTGATGGCGGTGGCTGCACGACAAGGCCACGTGAGGCAGCCTGCCTGCATCTGACATCTTTGTCCTGCACTCCACGCCCCTGTGCCCGACCTCACAGGGCGCACATCACGTCCGTCGTCACTCGTGTCAACTCCTACACCGGCGTCAAGTACAGCGACGACGACACCGTCATGATGTGGGACGTGCTCAACGAGCCGCGCTGCCCCGGCTGCAACGTGGACGAGCGTGCCGACCAGCAGGGCTGGCTGTCGCGCATGGCGGACCACCTGAAGAGCCAGGCGCACAACCAGCTCGTGGCCACCGGCACCGAGGGCTACTTCACAGACGGTGCGCCAACAGGACTCAAATAGGAGTGGCTGTGACATGGCCTGGCGCAACAGCCAGCATACTTCCATCATACTGCCAGCATACTACCAGCATACTGTGTGCGCCAAACAGAAGAGTCCCGGCCGTCAAGGCGTCGCTTGCTGCACTGATCCGGGCGTCCACCACTGAGCCTTACCACCCTGCCTGCTGCTGTGACCCACTTGATCAGAGGACAACGTGCGCTACAACCCCGGCGCCGGCGTGTCGTGCGAGGGCGAGGACTGGATGGCGATTAGCAACCTGGGCAGCGTGGACGTGGCGACGGCGCACGTGTACTGGCGTCAGATGGAGTCCATCCCACCCGACTGGTCGCAGTGCGACTGGGAGTGCTACTTCAGGTGACCGGCTGCTTGCACTCCTCCGCCCACCTACCGCTCTGATGCCACGCTGCCGCCGTGATTCACACTGCCGCTCTGCTGCATGCTTGTGCCGGTGCTTGCTGCCTCTGCCGTTGCCGCTGCTGCTGCTGCCGCTGCTGCTGCTGTTGCTGCTAACGCTGCTGCCGCTACCGCTGCTGCCGCTGTTGCTGCTACCGCTGCGGCTGCTGCCGCTGCTGCTGCCGTTGCTGCTGCCGCTGCCGAGCCTTTCCCGTTGTGGGTGGCCCGCACTTCCCCGCCTGCTGCTCTCACACGATGCTGCCGTTTTGATTTGAGCACACAGCGACAAGACGAGTCGCACATACAGACCCACGCGCACCCACACGCCCTGTGCAGCTTCTACAAGCAGTACGTCGACAGGCACGCGTCAGCGGCCGGCAGCATGGGCAAGCCTTTCGTGATCGAGGAGATGAACGTGATGGCCTCGTGAGTGGTGGGCGACTAATGCGTGCGTGCTGCCACACATGCGACTCGCCAGCTCGCGTCCTGCCCCTGCCCCTGGGCGCACACGCACCCTCTCTCTCTTTCTCTCTCTCTCTCTCTCTCTCTCTCTCTGTTTGTCTGTCTTGTCTCCCCTTCTCCTTCTCTCACACACAGCCACCCGCGTGCCCGCCCGCCTGCGCAGCAAGTTCACGCCCGAGCAGCGCGCCGCCTTCTTCCAGCTCGCGTACGACCAGCTGCTCGACTCAAAGGCCAACAACGGTCCGCTCATGGGCGTCATGTTCTGGACCGTTGCAATCGGCAAGGTGGGTGCGATCCAGTGCTTAGCTTGGGACCGTCTGCTCTGCCTCCGTGCCTCCATGACTGGCAGTCAGACCTGCCAGCTGCCGTCACTGTGGGCCGAGGTAGGCCGATCACCCTGCTTGGGGCCTGCTCCACGACCGATGCTGCGCCGCCTTGGAGGCCCTGCCTGAGGGATGCATCTGCAGCCGTGTTCACTGCCGCTGTCTCCATCCACCGCTCTTGTGTCGCTCGCAGCTCCTGGAACTGCTCACAGCCGTTACCCCCACCCACCGCTCGGTGCTGCGCACTTGCATGCCGCCCGCAGCTGCCGGCCCTTCGCGCTGCTGCCCCCACCCACCGCTCTGATGATCCAACCGCTCCCGCCCACAGGTTGCGGACGACGGCTACACTATCTACCTGGACGTGGCCCTGCCCTCTGACCAACCACCGCCCGACTCTCCGCCTTCCGACTCTCCGTCTTCCGACTATCCGCCTTCCGACTATCCGCCTTCAGGGCCTGCGCCGGAGATCGAGCGTGGCCCTGTGTATGTCAATGATGAAGGCCTTGACAGGTTCAGGTGGGCACAGCGGCAGTGAGCGATGAAACGAATGCTTGCTACTCATTGCTGCTGCTTGCTGCTGCTTGCTGCTGCTGCTTTTGCTGCTTCTGCTTGCTGCTGCTGCTTGCTGCTGCTGCCGCTTGCTGCTGCTTGCTGCTGCTTGCTGCTGCTGCTTGCTACTGCTGCTTGCTTGCTTGCCGCTCCTTGCGGCTGCTGCCTTGCCGCTGCTGCTGCCGCTGCTGAGCCTAGAATGTTGTGGGTCGCCCGCACTACCCCGCCTTGTGTCGCTCTGATGCTGCTACTTGCTTCTCGATTGCTGCCGCACCCTCTTGCGGATGCTGCAATCGGGTGCGTCACAAACCTTACCCAGAGCCTAACCTTTAAGGATGCTCCTGGTTAGTGACAGGGTTGAATTACCTGCTGGGTGTTGAACTCCACACGTGCCCACACTGATGGGCGATGGAATCCACACGTTCCACACCTCTGGACCTCTCATAAGCTGAGCTTTGGATGGGGAGGACAATCAAGAGCGAGGCGGGGCTCTTGATATTCACAATCACTAACACCATTCCTCACAGCTTCAACAACCCTGAGAGTTGTTATAGGGTGTGACGCACCTTACACCGCTGAGATTCTAGGGGCCACCCACCCATAAACCCCCGCCCCCTGGCGCGCTCTGACCCCATGATGCTCAATCATGCCATGCTGACGCTGCCTGCAGGCGCGGTGACCAGCGCGCCGCATGCGCAGAGGAGGCGTCCAAGATGTGGCTTCCGGCGTGGACCACCAACGCAGTCGATGCGTGGTCGTACATGGACAGGACCAAGGGTAAGCTGGTTCAAGAGGTGATCAAGGAGACGGGCAACCAGCTTTGACCCCCCTGTCCTGCGGTGCCTCGTCACAACTGACGCGCGGGGCGCTCTTTGTGTACAGCAGCATGTGATACATAAAAAAAACGTGTATACTACGGACGCGTAGCAACCACAATACGAGCGGGCGAAGCGAACCCAGAATTTTGAAGAGCCGTCGTGAGCAGCAAGCAGTAGCGAATCCGATTTCTGGTGTCGTGGTCAGTTGGCATCTTGCAGAAGGCCATTTGAAGGAGATGTGTGCGTGAACGTGGCAACCACGATGCGACCGGGCGAAGCAAACCCAGAGCTTGAGAATAGCTGTAGCAGTGGAGGTGGCGGTAACAGTGATGATGCTGGATGTTGCAGTCAGGGACACCCCTAGAGGCGTATACGACCGCTCGGCGCGTATGGCCCGAGCACCTTAATGAGATGGCTGGCTGTTGGTGGTAGGAAATCCGCACTCTGTTAAGAGCGTGGGCGCGCCCCCAGGTCCCCTACCGCAGCGACAGCAAACGCTTGTTTAAGAAAGTGGTGAGCGCATGTGGGGAAACAGAAACGCGAGGCAGGTTCATCGCCAAGAGCCAAAAGAGAGATCCCCCCCCGTGGGGAGAAAGGCCAAGACGTGGCCAGAAAGGATATCAAGCCAGGCCGCAACCTCTAACGTTTTAGGGGTTTTCTAACTGGGATTTCAACCAGCATACCCCGGATTCTCAACCTGTTACCCGTTACCCCGTGAGCCCTTTTTGTTGCACCGAGTTCAACATTGTACGTGTCGCAGGCCCTCCCCCCCTGCTGAATGGGGAAGGCACAGGAGGCTCGGTGAGGGGCACATCTCTCAGCCTAACTACCTAAAAGGGGGCTGGAAAAGGCAGCCCATAGTGGCCGACAGTATGGGATTTGGTAAGAGGTTAGAGAGCAAGCTTGCCCCCCCCCCGGTTATAGCGGATGAATGTGTTCCTGTTGCGTACTCCGTTTTGAGGTCGTCATTTCTAAGGCAGCTGTCACGTGTGAGACCCAGCGTGGGCATTTCGCAGGTGCCGCCAGCTGCGGTGCACTGCATACAGCACAGTGCACCGCAGCTCCTCGGAGACCCCCCGCCACCATTGTGGCTGCCTAATTGAATCCTAATTCAAAACATCATTCGCTCCAGGTTAATTATTCCTCCCGATCCTCTACCACCTCCAGGCTTGTGTTACGTATATCAAGGCACGAGACCAGAAGTTGGCCATGTCGCGCCAAAAAGCAAAAAGGGTTAAGTAGCCTACTTGACAGCAGCAGCCGGGCACGTGCCGTGCACCACACTCAGCCCTGAAGCGGGCACAGCTGAAGTAGCAACCTTTGGTGGGCCTTGATTTTTCTGGGTCTCTTTGGATCTTTGGATGTGAGATGAGAGTGATGACGTGCCAAAGTGTTGATAGCCAAGTGTTCAACCCCCCCCCCAAAGCCTAAAACCTGCCAACCACCCAAAGTGGTTTGCTCCACGCCTAAGCCCACTACTCCGCAGCACCGCGACCGATAACAACGTGATGTGTCTACACTGAATGTGGTGCTGCTTCCGCCCCACGGCTCCCTCGGAAGAGGATGATAGCGTACCAGCTCTGGCCGCCGCCGTTCCTAAAGAGCGCTCATGTGGGGAGCCACTTCAGCTGCCACCACTGCGGGACGACAGTTCATTCGAGGTACCGCTTGCCGCACGTGCCCCCGTCCCACTCTCTCTGCCGTTGCGGTGCAGCAGTGGATGACGCACGCGCGTGGGTGATGCACCATCATGCGCCTTCCCCTTCAGGTGCTCCACGCGCTCGCTGAGTGCGCCACGACGTGCGCCACGACGATCGTGCACCTGGACACTGGTGTGTGGCTGTTAATACTGGTTAAATATATATGATGATGAGATGATGATGATGAGAGTTTTACAATCCACTTCTGGCGGTCACACGTACGGTTCCAAAGCTCCAGTGGGACTTAGAGAAACAAGGCTCAAGGCCCACAAAAGGTCAAGCTACAAGTAGCCCACGGTAACGCCATCCACACTTGGTGGCGGGCGCCAAGCAAGCAGCACCACTGTGCAGGCTGCACACCCAGCCCCTCAAATGGCCAGAGGGCGGACCCAAGGTATAAAACCATGAAGGGACCAAAAAGCCCTCCCCCAGACCACCGGAAGCGGGGCTAGTAGCACACCCGCCGCAGCACTCTACTCAGCGACCACACCGCACCCGCCACCGCACGCGTGTGGCGCCACCTCCCCTTCAAAAACACCCCCAGAGGGAATGCCATCTAGCAAGCAGGTGCAGGCACCCGCTCGCCGTCAACGACGAGGCGCGCGCGGTGGAACTGCGCCCGCTTCCCCGCAACCTTGGCGGCGAGGAAAGCGGGCCACAGCGCCTGGTGCTGCGCCTCCTCGCGGTCACTGAGGACCGGTCACTGAGGACCGGTCACTGAGGACCGGTCACTGAGGAGATGATGATGAGAGTTTTACAATCCACTTCTGGCGAGGGGTGCATGACAATCCTGAGGGTGGCGGAGGATGTAGGACCTCTGGAGAACAGTGTCCTAGATGCAGGGAAAGGCAGGGCACGCATCTCATCACAATAGCATGACTCGCTATTACGCCACAACTCCATGCAACTTGCACAATTTTCATAAACTCCGATTTCCGTGGCCTCTGCATGCACACAACAATCGATGTGTGCATGCTGGCTGGTGCTGGCTTGGTTTCATACCTTGAGGGGTGTGGAGCCAGCACTGTGGTTGCTTTTGCAATGTGCCCGCCCTACTTGATGATGATGTTTGGTTACAATCCACTTCTGGCGGTCACATGTACGGTTCCAAAGCTCCAGTGGGACTTAGAGAAACAAGGCTCAAGGCCCACAAAAGGTCCTACTTGGCGCCGCCGTGGGCTACTTTTTTTAGCTTGTCCTTGTTGGTGGGCCTTGTGCCTGCTCTCTGAAGACCCTCTGGAGCTTTGGCACCGACCTTGTGACCGGCTGCCCTGGCACCCACTCACATGCGCGCACACACACACACACGCACACACACACACACACACACACACACGCACACACACACTCACACCACAGGCAATGTGCTCTACCAGTCGTACGCGAGCACCACCTACTACTCCAACATCGTGGCTGCAGGCGCTGAGCCACCCACCCTTGATGGGTCCGGCTGTCACCATGATGCAGACGTGGCGCGGCCCACCGCGTCGACGTCTGCGGCCCACAACCATCCACACCCACCGACTACCAGCCATCTGCTGACACGGCTTTTCTCGGTGCAGCCCGAGCTGCTGGCAGACATGCTCGCGACCGTGAGGTCGGGGCACCCGTGGTCGTCTGTGATGGAGGTGCCGCCTGGGGCGGTCACGGGGCGCGGCAACGGCAATGGTGGCAGCAGCGGTGGTTGCAGTCCATCGGCTGCGATGACGCTGGATGCTGCTCGGACGTTGGAGCGGGGCAGCGGCAGCGACGGGGCCGCAGACGCCGCCCCGCAGTCGACGGGCGGCGACGGGCGCGCGCACGGCCACCGCGTTGGGGGCGGCACAAGCGCAGCCGCGGGCGCGGTCCAGGCGTCGGAGCGCCCGGGGCGGCAGCGCAGCGACGCGCACGAGTTGGAGGAGGGCCGTGACCAAGCTCGTGATATGCTGGTCGTGCTTGGATGCATCGACGACGACGGCGACGACCCGCGCGTGTTTTTGTCGGTCGGCGATGTGGCGCTGAGTGGGAGCGAAGCGGTGGAAGGCGCGGGCGCGCGGGTCGGGGCCGACGGCCCTAGCTGCGATGATGGAGATGACGACGGCGACGATGCATGCGGCCCGCACTGGGAGCCGGGGGGGCTGAGCATCGGCGGCAGGGACCTCTCCTCCAAAGGCACCTGCAACAGGGTGGTCAAGGAGTCGCTGTCCAACACGCGGCTCTCGTCACTGCTGCGCTTCACAATGTCCGCGGCCGACATGGCGCGCCCGCGTACAGACTCGGTGCTCTCAATGCCAGCGCGCCGTGACTCGAGCACGGCGCTCGTCGGGAGCCCCACCATCATCGGCGGCGCGGCGTCGAGCATACCCTCCTCCGGGTTGCTCGTGGTGGTACCCAACGGCAAGCTGTTTGGGAGGCGCTCCGTGCAGCCGATGCAGATGAGCTCCGCGTCCAACGCCGCGTCCGGCGCGCGGCTCAGCGGCTTGCTCGTGGCGTCACGGGAGGCGAGCTTCGTGGGCAGCCGGCTGGGGCCGCTGCTTGATGGGGGTGAGCTCTCACAGCAGGGGCAGCAGCAAGCGGCGCATGCGCAGCAGCAGGCGCAGCAGCAGGTACAGCAGCAGCATGCGCAGCAGCATCCGCAGCAGCAGGCGCTGCTTGATGGGGGTATGCTCTCGCAGCAGGCGCAGCAGCAGGTGCAGCAGCAGGCGCAGCAGGCGCACCACCTCCAGCCGCAGCAACCGCCGCCGCCGCAGCTGCACCTTGGCAACCCCAGGGGCAGCCATGACAACAGCACAGCCAGCAGCACGCACGCAAGGCCCCCTACCATCACCACACACGAGAGCCACACGTCACCGTCCCTGTCCGCGGTCCTCACGGGCACCATCGCAGCGTCGCCATCGCTGCCGCTGGCAACGCAGCCATGGCGGCGCGCCGCTGTGCTCACCCGCCGGGCGTCGGCATGCAGCATGATGCGACCGCCCCCGCCCCTGCCCACGGACAGCATGCACTCCGGCCCCGTATCGACGCAGCGCAGCGTGAGCGGTGGCCTGTCGGGCGACAACACGAGCATCGCCGTGGACAAGAGCCAGTGCCACCATGCTGCAGACGCGGGCCACGCCGCCGCCGCCGCTGCCAGACGGGCAAGGCGCGCTTCGCGCGACATGCAGATGTCTCGCGACGTGCGTCTCGCGTTCGTCGCGTTTGTCCACATGTCGAACATGTCGACAGGGCATGCGCATGTGGCAGCGGGCTCGGGTACGTCTGCAACCCTATTGATGCTGCATCACATGAACAGCAGCGGCACGTCGACCGCGGGGTGCAGCAGCAAGGCGCTCGGCGGTGGGTGTGCAGGACTGCTGCACGCCCCCCCGGGGCATGCACCTGCAGGTCGGAGGAGTATGGGAGTCAGCAGCGGCGTCAGCGATGACTACTCTCGTGAGGTGGGGGAGCGGGCGAGGTCACGGCGCTTGAGCTCGCTGGCTGCGCCGCTGTCGGTCAGCAAGGTGATGAGGCGGTCGGGCGCGGGCAACACGGTGGGTTGTCGTGTGGTTGCGCGGAGGGTGTTGTCGTTGGTTGTCGGTTGTTGTTTGAGCAAGGGTAGGCATGGGCGGTTGCCGGCTGCACCGGCGACGGCCAGCAAGCTGATGTGGCGGTCGAGCCCGGGCAACAAGGTGGCTTGTGCGGAGGTTGTCGGTTGTTGTTTGAGCAGAGTTTGGCATGGGTTTCGGCACTACCGTAGCACCGCTTTGCCTTGACGCCACTTTTGTAAAGGGGGCAATTGTTTAGAATTTGGGTGCCTTTTTCTGTTTTGACGTCACTGTTTCTTTTTCGGCATTCTTTTTTAGAAATCAACCTTGCCGGCACGCTCTCGGAATTATGTAATCGCCAAGGCAAAGTGGTACTGCGGTATCTAGCTGCCACACTTAACAGCTGCTCACTCAGTCAGGAGCAAGGAGTGGCAAAGAGGAGTAGCAGTTGCATTCTCTGTTTTGCACGTGGCGCTGGAGCACCTGTTTGCGGCTGAGCTGTCCAGCCCCACTCAAACATCGCGACAAGCTGTTACGCAAAGCACTCAAACATCGTGACCAACTGCCACTCGCACCACCCCCAATGCAGGATGTGCTGGAGAACCTGCTTGCGGCTGCGCTGTCGACCCGCTCGATCATCGTGACCAACTGCCACTCGCACCATTCGAACGTCGTGACCAAGTGCCACTCGCACCCCCCACAATACAGGATGTGCTGGAGAACCTGCTTGGGGCTGCGCTGTCGACCCGCTCAAACAGCGTGCCCAGCTACCCGTTCAACTTCTCAAACCATTCGAACGGCGGCGGGCAGGGAGACGGCGAGGGCGGCAAGGAAGACGAGTACGAGGACGGGGATGAGGGCACGTGGCAGGTGTGCACCCTACCACATTCACAACGCCTGAGGCGGCGCCTCAAGCGTCCCATTCCATGGCGCGGATCAGGCGGCGTCTCAGGCGCTCAAACCGCCTGAGGCGCCGCTTGAGGCGCACCCCTGATCGCCTCCCGCATCGCCTCGGGCGTTATCCAAACCGCCTCAGGTGCCACCCCGAGTGCCTCAGGTGCCCACCACCGCCTGAGGCGCACCCCGGACCGTCTCGGATGTTATGACCGCATTCCATGGCGTGGATCAGACGTTGGGATTTGGGCAGGGGTGGGGCATAACGTGGAAACATTTGTAAACATCAGAAAACCTAACCCAACTTTCCTGGGGGGGGAGGGAACTGGGACGGAACAGGGAGGGGAGGGTCTTCCACGACGGATTGGGGGCCGGGGTGGGCGTCTGGAGGATTGGGGGGCAGGGGCAGAGGACAGCAGTGGAGAGGAGGGTTAGGAAGGATGGTGACGGCAGCGCTTGTCAGGTGGGGGCTAGAGGAGGGGGAGGGTGGTGACGGGTGGTGACGGCAGCGCTTAGCAGGTTGGGCAGAGAGGAAGGGGAGGAGGGCCTTACCACAGCGCCCTATGTTGTAGCCCTTGCGGTACAAGCTACACCCACAGTGTGATGGCTTTGTTACAATCCATTACAAAGCCGTTACACTGTGGGTGTAGCTTGTACCGCCAGGGTAACAACATATGGGGCTGTGTTAGGGGGGGGGGGGGGGCAAGGCACGTTGCCACCAATCTTAGTAACAGAAACCGCAACAGTGACATCGGCTTTCCAGCAACATATATCTTCTACTCCTAGTACCACCGCCTAGACCTCAGTCCAGTCCTGGCCCGAACAATCACTTGTCAGAGGCTGTAGGCACCAGCCGGCTGCCTGCCGATGCACAGTCATACAGGAAAAAGAAGTGCTTCTCTATGAGACACCTCTCAAACACACCAAACTTCTTCCAGTCAAGCATAAATTGCAGCCAACCGTCGTACAGCCGACACGCAGAAACACACTCGCACACACACACACACACACACTCGCACACGCACACATGCACAGGTACCAGAAATCTGCTTCCACAAGGTGTCCGCCAAGCCCGTGACCGCCCCACGCACCGGCCGGCCGGCGGTGCTCATCACGCAGACCGACGTCACCGCCCAGAGGCACATGGAGATGAGCCTAGAGGCGCTTGCGCGTGCGCAGCTCAACGTGCTGTCCCAGGGCTTCCCTCGCCACATCGTTGAGTTCTTCGCGAGCGTGAAGGACTCTGACCTCACGGCCAACATGGTGCGGGCTCGGGGCTTGATAGACAAGGCCGCGCACCGCGGGCCGGGGACCGCAGGCCGGGGGCCGCAGGCCAGGGGCCGCGGGCTGGGCCGCGGGCCGCGCACCGCGGGCCCCGAGAGCTCAGTTTCCTCGGCTTGCGATTGTTTGCTGGCCGTGGCTGTTTTGTGAATGCATGTGAGTGCATGCGCATGTTGGCGCGTGCATGGCTTATGCTGTCGTTTTGGCCCACACCGTAGCTGATGTACTGCTTGTCACTTCGGGCATGCAGAGGCCACGGCGACATGCGTGGCCATGCAGGGCGTGTCGGTCCACGTGTCGCATGCCATCTGCTTGGATCGCATCGCTCAACCGCACAGAAATGTATCTCTGCCGGCAAGCCGATGCTACTATTCCTGAGCGGGGGGGGGGGGGGGGGGGGGGAGAAGAGGGGCTCCAGTCTGCTGGCGCCATCCCCCCCACCTACAACTCACCACCTCTCACCCTCCCCTCCCATCCCCTCGCCAGGGCAACCTCGCGCGCAGCCACAAGCAGGTGACGGTCCTATTCATGGACATTGCCGACTTCACGTCGATGTCGCGCGACGTGCCCGCGGCAGCCGTGCTCACGCTCGTCAACAGCTTGTTCACGCGCTTCGATGCAATGTGCGACGTGTACGGAGTGCAAAAGGTGCGTGTGCGTGCATGTGTGTGCGCGTGCGTGTGGGGGGGTGGGTTGGGTGTGTGTGCGCGTGTGTGTAAGCGTGCGTGTGTGTGGGTGGGCAGAAGGCAGGCAGATTGCTTGTGCGTGTGTGCAGAAGGTGCAGAAGGTGGGCACCTGGTGCCTGCACGTGTGCGTGAGTGCATTTGCGTGCGTATGCAACTCCACCAAGCAACTCTGCTGCCCATGCGGCCACCGCCACACGACCGCACCACCGACCACACCACAAACACCACACACCACACACCACACACCACACACACACCAACGGCAGGTGGACACGGCTGGTGACAGCTACATCGTGTCGTCGGGAGTCTGCAACGAGGACAACGAGGGCTTCATGCAGGTGTGCTCCACAGCGGTGTTCAGAGATTTCCTTATCGGCTCTCCCCAGGCATTTGGCTGTATTCCGGCTGTACTTTGACCTTGAACACAGCTCAACCCATCCAGTGGATTGTTAGTCTGATGAGCCCGCCAGACAGAGCTTGTCTAGAGCTTTCAAGTGACCTATATATGAGGATAGACGGTCAACGGGAGGTCAACGGTCAACGTGGTCAAGCAAAGTCCGGCTGTGGAATAATTAAGTAAAACTCCTGAAAAGGAAACCACTGGCGGTGTTGTTAGTGGTGTGTGAGGCCCCCGCCGCGAGGGGGCAGACCGGCGGGGCGAATCGCGACAGTTTCGGCCAGCCACAAGTTGGCTCCTTGCGGGGGGGGCACTTCAGCGTGTTCCTTGCAATGTGGCAGGGGGGGGCAAACACGACACTCTCTGTTTCCTGAAAAGCGCCACTGCCATGCACGCCGCGTGTTGCAGGTGGTCGCGTGCGTGCACCGCTTCATGGCTCCCTCCTAACTCTCTCTCCTCTCTTTTCTCTCCCCTCTCTCTCTCCTCTCTCCTCTCCTCTCTCCTCTCTCTCTCTCCTCCCTCGCTTCTCTCTCCTCTCTCCTCTCTCTCCTCTCTCTCCTCTCCCTCCTCTCTCTCCTCTCTCTCCTCTCTCTCCTCTCTCTCCTCTCTCTCCTCTCCTCTCTCCTCTCTCTCCTCTCTCCTCTCTCTCCTCTCTCTCCTCTCTCTCCTCTGTCTCCCCTCTCTCTTCTCTCTACCTCTATTTCTCTCTCTTTCTTCCCCCTGTTCCTCACTCTGGTTGCTACGTTTGGCATGTTCTTGCAGGTGGTCGAGGGGAGTTCGCTCGACTCAATCGAATGCGCACACAGCAGCATGGCCCTCTCCCTCCTCTCGCCCTCCTTTGCTATCTTTCCCTCTTCTCTCTCTCTTCCAGCTCTGTCTCACTCTGGTTGCTCCACATTGGTGCCCTTTGCAGGTGGTTGACGAGAGGTCGCTGGACCCGATCGAATGCGCACACCGCATCATGGCGTTCGCGGGCGCAATGCTCGAAGCTGCGAAAGAGGTCGCAGCGCCACACAACGGAAGCAGCATCAGTATCCGAATCGGAATCCACACGGGCGACTGCGTGTCCGGTCTGGTTGGGACGAAAGTGTGTGTGTGTGCGTGTATGTGTGTGCGTGTGTGCGTTTGTGTTTGTGTGTGTGTGTGTGTGCGTATTCTATTCTAAAGCTTACGATTGCATAAACCGTGCGGCACTGTGGAGAGTCCTTAGATTATATAGTGTTCATCCGCACATTATTGATCTGTTGGAGGATCTTCACACCAACACCGCAGCTGCCGTGCGGCTGGCTGGGAAAATCGGGCACGAATTCCCCGTGTCGTCTGGTGTGCGACAGGGGTGCGTCATTGCTCCTGTGTTGTTCAATGTTTTTATTGACCACATAGTGAAAAAGGCGCTAGACATGATGCCAGAGGGGGCTGGCGTGTCAGTCGTGACCCGAGCCGGCGGCTCTGTGTTGTCGTTGTCGGTTGAGCGCATAGTAATGCTGATGTATGCCGACGATTTATGTTTGTTCTCGCATGACCCAGCTCAGTTGGCGCTTATGCTGAAAATCCTTGACAAAGTGTCCTCTAGCTTTGGCATGCAAATCAACGCCGCCAAGACAGAAGTGATGATTTTGCCAGCAGATTTTGACGCGGATCTGCCCACGTTTGCGCTGACTGGTGGTGAAGTGAAGACCGTCTCTGCATTTAAGTATCTGGGGAGTTGAATAACCCAGAGTGGTGGTGTGGAAAAGGAGATCGGTGTGCGAGTTGGTCGCGCGCTGGGCATGTTTGCGTCTTTTGATAAGATTTGGGCCAGCAAGAAGATGCAAGTGCAGTCTAAGATGCGGGTTCACAACACTTTCGTGCTGCCCCACTTTCTGTACGGCTGCGAAACATGGGCCCCTACTAAAACACAACTGACTCGATTGGAGGTTGCCCACTCTAACTGCCTTCGTCGCATTCTGGGTGTGCGCCTGGTCGACCGGCACAGATTAACTTATATTCGGCAGGCGTGCGACACTGAGCCAATTGAGAGCCTTGTGGCAAAGCGATCAATGCAGTGGCTAGGCCATGTGATGCGCATGCCGGCTTCTCGTCTTCCTCGTACGACTTTTGACTGCACAATGGATGTGGCTCGGCAGCAAGGCCGGCCTCCAGCCTCCTCCCGACACTATTTTCTTAAGCTACTGATTCAGCAGCTAGGCGAAACTAGTGGCACTCGTTCTGATTGGAAGACTTTTTCGGACACGGCGTTTGAGCGTGCTCAGGATAGGGTCGGGTGGAGAGCCGTGGTGTACGGTCCGGCTGCCCTCAGGCGCCGGCCCCTCCACCACGGCGGTCAAGTAGATTGGCAAGCGCCTCTTGCTATCCCCTAGAAGCAGTTAGGACCTATTTTGGAGGCGTCGCACAATAGCTCTCCTTTTTGCTCTGGGACTACACGTTGGCAGGCAGCCGGCTGGTGGCTACCGCCCCTCACAAGTAATTGTTAGGGCCAGAACTGGACTTGGGTCTAGGCGGTGGTACTAGGACTAGAGGTAGTCTTTGCTGGAAAGCCGATGTAACTGTAACTGTGTGTGCGTAAGTGTGTGTTCGCGTATATGTGTTTGTGTGAATGCGTGCGCACATGCATGCGTGTGCACGTGTGTGTGCATGCGTGTGTGAGTGATTCTCACTGACTCGCTGCACTTCACCATGAGGGAGACTCGCACACACACACACACACAGACCACCACCAACACATGCATGCACACAAACAACCATCCATCCGAGTCGCTTGGTGAGCGTGCGCGCACCTGGATGCCCTCCCACACAGAAACACACACTGCTGCACACTCACACAAACTGTCGCACACACTGTCGCACACTCGCGAGCGCGCGCGCACACACACACACACAGAGAGAGAGAGAGAGAGAGAGAAATACGTCGCACTTCCCGACGCTCGGGCAACCTAGATAACGGCTCGTGCCACACACACGCACACACACACACACTCTTCCACGCACGCCACGCAGCTGCCAAAGTTCACGCTGTTTGGCGACACGATGAATACCGCAAGCCGCATGGAGTCGACCGGGCAGCTGAACCGCATCCAGGTTAGGATCTCTCCGAATCTCATCTTATGGTCTTCACCTTCGCTTAGGGTGTCATACGAGATTTGGTCAGGGGGCCGCATGGAGTCGACCGGCAGCTAAACCGCATCCAGGTTAGGATCTCCCCGAATCTTATCTTATGGTCTTCACCTTCGCTTTTAAAGGGTTTCATACGGGCTATGGTCAGGGGGCCGCATGGAGTCGACCAGGCAGCTGAACCACATCCAGGTTAGGATCTCTCCGAATCTTATCTTATGGTTCACCTTCGCTTATGGCGTCGTATGGTTTTTGGTTACCGCCAAACCAACTACACCACTGGAAAGGACTAAGAACCATCCTTCTGAGACTGTCCCCGTATTTTTCAGGAACCCAGTAATTAGGCAGTAATTAGGGAGATGTGGGGGTGAGAACCTATGTGTGTTCTAATTTGCGCCGCCTCCTCCTGGGGAGCCGCATGGAGTCGACCGGGTAGCAGGACCGCATTCAAGGTGCGCCGCAGCTGCAGTGACAGCAATTGTGCCCGGGGCTTTGAAAAGCGGGGTCCGGCCCGCCTTCCGAAGAGCTCCCTGGAGCCATTTGACTGAAAACGCGGCCCATGGCTCCCAAATCTGGCTCTAAACGCCGCAAACAAAAACACTGGGCTTGTAGGAGTCGTTTAGCCAGGGCGGCTGTTCATGCACTCACTGCCAACCACCATACACACACCGCCGCACAACACGCCCCAGGTGTCATCCACCACCAAGGACATGCTCGACGCAGGCCGTCCCCCGCTGCTGCGCTACGCGTTCGAGGCCACCACCGGCGTGTTTGTGAAGGTGCGGTGGAGGTGTCGCCCGCCAGTTTTGTTTTGCAGTTTTTACATGTACGCGCCCGGAGGACCCTGGGGTGTGGGTTAAGGTCTAGATTAAAAGTCTTGAGGGGCTCTACTGGGAGAACCTGCAAGGCCACGCAGCGCGCCAGCCTACCATGAGTGTCGCCCACCACACACACTGTGAACTGGCCTGTTGCCCACCCCACAAATTGTGATAGGCCTGGCACGGCTTCTCACATCTCACATGCACACGCACAGCACACACACGCACACATGCACACGTTTCGCCCACCACACACACGCACACACACACACACACACATGCACACGCGTGTCGCGCCAGGGCAAGGGCGTCATGGTAACGCACCTGTGGACGGCGCCGCCGCAGCTGCCGGCGTTCATGCAGCACGCGCTCCCGCCGCTGTCGCTGTCACTGATGCTTACGTCGTCCAACGTCCTGAGCGTGGTGCCCGAGGCTGCTGAAGTGGACGTGTCGGCGAGCGCGGGTATGTGCACCGAGATCGAAGAAAGCGACCAGCGCGGCAGCGACGGGGCGTCGCCCACGGTGGAGGCGCAGGAGGGGTCGCGCGCCGAGGCTGAGGCACGGCACCTGCGGCAGCGACTGCGGCAGCAGCAGCTCGAGCAGCTGCTTGGGCAGCACGTGGGGTGGGAGGAGGAGGGGCACGAGGGGCGTGCGCCGGGGCGCCCGCGCTTGTCGTCGGCGTGCGGCGCAGCGTCCCGGCGCCCTCGGTTGTCGGCATGCGATGCAGCGCCCCTGGCGCCCGTGCCCAAGACGCCCCCCGCGAAGGCCGTCTCCGCAAGCGCGCTCTGCTCCGGATGCGGGCCTCCTGCCAACGAAGCGCGGCTTCTCGGTGGCTTCTCCCCCACCGGCTCTCAGCCCTATTCCTCCCTCGTCGCGCGCCAGCGCCAGCGCCGCCCGCGTTCGCGCTCCACCACGTGCCCCAGCGCGGGCGATCTCTCGCTCATTTCACGGTAGGGCTCCAAGGGACTGTATACATGCATGCATGTATACGTGGGGACCCTTGCATGCTGGCATGGCATGGCCTTCACAAATTATCCTGTCTTAAGAGAGAAGAGAAAGAAAGAGAGGTATACAGAGGCTTTACAGGGGTCACACTGGGCTGATAGTCAAACCCGATAGCCATGGATCAGGTCCAGTGTCCCCTGGGAAGGATTTTAGTAATTAATTTCTTCCCGGCTCCAGCAACTTTGACCGCTCATACCAGGCGCGATTCATAGCGGGTATTCACGCAACACATGCAGTTGTGCTGCGCGCAGCGAGAGCTTTCCAACGCACCCCTTCGCGCCCTCTTACACCAGGTGTAGGGTGGTTTTCTGGGAAATGGGAAATCCGGCCCCGAGCGGTATACTGCAGGGGGATCACTGCCCGGGTCGAAGGTGCGCTGCCCCCTGTCGGACGTCTCCATCCCTTTCCGAAGCTACTTCTAGCAGCCTATTACCACCGCCTAGTATACCCTGCATCTACGTCTGTGCATGCATGCTCGCGTTTGCCGCCACGTTTCTGCTTCGTGACGGAGGCAGCCACACACACATACACCCACCCAGCACCTGGGGACCTACAGTACTCTTACCTCTGGAACCCACCCCACTCCTGCTCCCACTCCCACTCCACTGCCCACTGTCACTCCCCACTCTCACTGCCACTCCCACTCCCACAACACATACACAGCACACCCCCACCCCCATGCGTGCGCAGGGCCCGCATGGCCACCAACGCCCAGATCATCGCCCAGCTCGGCGTGCTCAGCGGCTTCGCCGAGCTCGCCTCCGCGATGGAGCACGCCTCTTCAATCGTGTCTGCGTCCGCTACCGCCGCCGGCCGCCGCCCCGCCCGCATCTCCTTTGGGCGCTCCAGCCCCGTGGGCCATGCCTTGCCGGCCCCACTGCTGATCCACTCGCCGCTCAAGGCCGCAGGGTCCTTGGGGAGTGAGCGCGCGTCGTCGCCTTCCGTCGCCTCCACCGCCGCCGGCCGCAGCTCCCCGTACTCTGACGCGGTGCGCGCGCTCGCGACGCTGCGCACCTTCCCGCGCGGCTCCCTCCCCTCGGGCCCCGCCTCCCTGCCGGCCTCGCCCGCCGTCTTTTCGTCGACGCGCCCGCCGTCAATCCGGCCCGAGCACAGAGCCCGCTCCAGCGGCGACGGGCGCACGACTGCGTCGGCTGCAACGGTGGTGGCGGGTGCAACGGCGCAGGCTGCGTGCCGCTCGCTGTCGTCTCCCATGTGGCGCGGCGGGCCCGTTGCCGTTGGGGTGTTGCGCCGGGGCCTGTTTTCCGGGGCGCCATCGCACCGCGTGTCGTTTGAGTGCAACGCCGATGCTGGTGAGCCTGGGTCGTCGATGCAGCAGCAGCGGCAGCAGCAGCAGCGGCAGCAGCAGCAGCATCAGCAAGTCCAGTGCCTACTCGTGTCGCGGCTGTCACGCGGCGGGAGCTTGGTAGCCGAGGACGCGCTGCACTCGGGACCCTCCGTTGTGGAAAGCTTGGTCTGAAGCATCGAGAGAGGACGCGCACAGCATTTCCAACCTCGGTCAGTGCGGGCAATCATCAAGGTCGTGTGGGCAATCGTCGGCTTGAATTACTGGTGCAGATGCGAAGACCCAAAAAAACTGGGATTCATTGCCGGTGCTGCGGTGACAATGCCGCGCTGTATGCTGGGTCGCCAGCATGCTGGGTGGCCAGCCATGCTGCTATGGTGCCCTGCCTCATTTCATCGCACATGGGTTCCAGGTTTTACAGGGTTTACACGTACGCGTGCGGAGGACCCCGGGGTGTGAGTTTAGGCCTAGCCTACACGTCTCGAGGGGTCTACTCGGAGGGCCCGCAAGGCCACGCAGCACGCCAGCCTACTAGCACATGGGTTCCAGATGGGTGCCTTCTGCTTCTTGGATGTCCCCCAACAAGCTGAATGCATGCTGTGAAGAATCCAAAGAGATCTCTCACCACCACCACCACTCAACAGCATTCAACACCACTACCACCCCTACAGCGTGGGGCCCGTAACTGTAACCTCCCGTAACTGTAACCTCCCGTAACGTTACGGGGCTTCCGGGCCATCCCTCGAAAAGTGCCCTGTAATACCCGTAACCCGAGAAAAGTGTGGAACAGTGTGAATGTGCGCCCCACACTGTTGACTGGCCCCGAAGGGCGTTGACTCGGGGTCACGGAAGGGGTTACGGGAAGGGCTCTGAGGGTTACGGGTTACGGGCCACGCGGTGTGGGGTTACGGGCCCGACGCTGCACCCCTACACACACTCATGGTTGTAGGGTTTTAAGGTTTAGGCAGGCCCACACGGTGCTTCTTTTACTAGGCAGTGCCGCCAACAATGGTAATCTGGCGGCCATAATAAGCCGCCCGCAAGGCGGTTTACCGCCTGTTCCTCCTTTCAAGGGCGTTCCCTGTAGTAGTCTCCATCACGTGTACTCCATGCAGCGTGGAGGGATATGCGTCTTGGTTTTATTCCTGATATGTTTCGGGTGTCTCTGCACCACCCGGGCGTGGCCTTGATCTCTTCCCACACGTCGGAATCCACCCCCGGGCAGTGGTCCCTGGGAAGGATGTTAGTACTTATTTTTTTTGCCGGCTCCAGCAACTTTGACCGCTCATACCAGGCACAATACACAGCGGGTATTCATGCAATGCATGCCGTTGTGCTGCTCTCGGCAAGAGCTTTCCAACGTATCGCTCCACGCCCTCACCCACTAAGTTTGGGGTGGTTTTCTGGGAAATGGGAAATCCGGCTCGGAGCGGTATACGGCCCACAGGGGAATCACTGACCCCCGGGCTCGTCAACACTGAAGTGGTGTGCCCGTCTTGGCAGCAAGCCGGGTTCGGCGACAAACAAATAATGTGTCCAGAATCAATTGAGCACTGCCCCCCACCCCCTCGCCCCCTGGATGAACGGGAGTGCACACGGCCTTCACGTTGGGTCCTTACGTCATTTGCATCGATGTGGTAATGCTTTGCGCAGCAGGCACCACACGTACTCATCACGATTCATGTTTTGGCCCAATCATGGCCTAAAATGTTGACCGTCGAGCACGACAGCACAGCCGTGTCGTACACGTCCGTAAAATCAAAATTACAGGACAGGAGTGCTCTGGTGCTGCACCGGTCCAGGCGCCAACTTGACGCATTGCCAACACTCCAGGAAAAACTGAGCCACTGGCAGGCTCGGCAATGTCGTGTCGTAGGATTTATGTTTTCCTTGGCGTTCCTCCTGAGATCCCTGTATCAAGAGATAGAGGCCCTCTATCAAGAGATAGAGGGTGTGATACCTTTCACTAAATGGAATGCAACAAATGAAATGCAAAGAGAGAGAGGTAATGCGGGACGTCTCCCAAACAGGGAGCAATCGTATATACGCGTAGCATTGCGTGCGCGGCCCTAGCTAGGATCCACAGAGCGTGCGTGGGGGGTTGCGTGGGAGAGTTTGTGAAGAATCTGGACAAGTCTGCAACACAGGCCGCTCCCAACCATTTGCTGTGTCAGAGAGGCTGACAACATCGTCAGCTGAGCTGTATCAACGCCCTGCGCAACCTGGGCAGGCGAGTGGGAGCACGGCGCACTCGTGTTTTTGATGTAGCGAACTGCTGGAAAGAGAGAGATGAGAGTTTTACAATCCACTGCCGGCGGTCATACGTTCGGTTCCAAAGCTCCAGCGGGACTTAGAGAGCAGGCACGAGGCCCACCAAAGAAAGGTAAAGCTACAAAGGTAGCCCACGGTAGCGCCAAACCACGGCGTGGCGGGCACCAAGCAAGCAGCATCACGGTGCAGGCTCCATACCCAACCCCTCCAGTGGCTGGAGGATAGGCCCAAGGTATAAAACCATGAAGGGACCAGAAAGCCCTCCCCCAAACCAGTGGAAGCGGGGCTGGTAGCACACACGCCGCAATACTCAACTTAGCGACCACAACACACCCGCCAGCGCACGCTTATGACGTCACCTCTCCTCACAGACCCCCCAGGGGCCTAGGATGGGGCTGCTGGAAGATGGGGCTGCTGGAAGATGGGGCTTCCACGGTGGAGGGTGCAGGCAGTACGGTCAGCTCTGGGTGTAACAGCCACGCATGCCAAGCTGTGTTCGTCGAGCAAGGGCAGTCCACTGGGGCTGGCGGTGCGCAGCGGCGCAGCAGCGCAGCAGTGGTTGGATCCGGGGATAGGCATAGGAGCCCCAGCTGCTCCTCCAGCAGGCTGAACACGTGCGACAAGAGTGGCTCCAGACGAGAGGACGCGCGCTGGTTGTGCACCTGGCCGCGTGTATACGCGTGTGTGCACGTGTTTAACCCTGGTTAATTCCAGTTTCAACTCGGGTTAAAACCGCCTTCAGATCTGCAGGGGTGTGGGCGCGCGTGTGTGAACGCGTGGCACGCGTTGCGTGTGTGTCGAACACAAAGCTAGGGGACGCGGCGGCAGTCCCCGATTTGCATCCATGATAGGATGGGGGGGAGGTGTGGAGTACGTATGGCACGCTGTCCTGTTGACCAACCGACTGCTCCACCACAACAATATCGCGACAAAAATACGAGGCCTTACACATGTTTAGTTGATGTGGCTGTTAAGTTGCTTCTCTGGATGCTCCTCGGGCTCCACGCGTGGAGTCGCAGGGGCACCTCCTGTCAAGGCCACCGCTGATGGGGAGCGCCCACTGGTGCGGGCGAAGGGGAACGATAGTAGTGCCTCGGAGCGAGAGAGAGTTGAGACACATGCACAACAGCAAAGCAACCGATGTTTCATCACTATTAGCATGCATGCATGACCCACACACTCCCCGCTGCAGGTGCTCACCGTTGATGACGATGTGGAGCTCCATATGCATGCGCTCGCGGAGGAGGCGAGGAGGGAGGCCGTAACTCTGGTGCACTTGACCACAGGTATATGGCGGCTTCAACGGCTAGCCCCTCTCCATCGCATGCGCGTGGCGCGAGGCCAGACGATGTTGACCCGCTCATCCGCATCCTTGGGGTTTGTCCTAGGGAGGCCTCGTTGTGGGTGACATGGGTGGCACCTGGTGTTGCAGCAACTGTGCACGTGCAAAACACGCGCACTACGTGCCCCCACCATTATGCACAGTAAGCGGGTCTCGAGTATTGGGTCCCACTAGATCTGGTGGGTCCCACGAGCCCCTGAAGGAAAAATGGTTGACTTGGGTGGCTGTGCATGTGCGGGCATGCGTGCTTGCGTGCAGTGGGCTTGCGAGCGTGTGTGTGTGGTTCCTCCTGAGATGCACGTGCCATGACTGGTGCTTATGGCATGTGTTGCGGCGTGTGCTGCAGCGACCTTGCCACCCAGCTTCAACCCACACCCACGCGCGCGCTCCTTGGAAACCCACACCCACACCGCCGCCGCAGGCAATGTGCTCTACCAATCGTATGCGAGCACCACCTACTACTCCAACATCGAGGCGGCGGGCGCTGAGCCACCCGCTCTTGATGGGTCCGGCCGTCACAACAATGCAGACGAGGCACGGCCCAACGCGTCGACGTCTGCAGCCCACAACCATCCGCAAGCACCGACCACCAGCCCTCTGCTGACACGGCTCTTCTCGGTGCAGCCCGAGCTGCTGGCAGACATGCTCGCGGCCGTGCGATCGGGGAACGTGTGGCACTCTGTGATGGAGGTCCCGCCCGGGGCGGTTTGCGCGGTCACGGGGCGCGGCAACGGCAACAATGGCAGCGGCGGTGGTTGCAGTCCGTCTGCTGCAATGACCCTGGACGCTGCACGAACGTCGGAGCGGGGCAGCGGAAGCGACACGTCGACGATCGGCGACGGGATCGGCGACGGGCGCGCCCACGGCCACCGCGTTGGTGGCGGCTCAAGCACAGCCGCGGGCACGGTCCCAGTGCACAGCCGCGCACGTGAGCCAGGGGAGGACCATAAGCATGATGGTGACTTTGTGCTCGTGCTCGATGGCATCGGTGACTGCGGCGGCGACGACGACGTCTACGGCGATTACGACCCGCGCGTGTTTCTGTCGGCCGGTGCGGCGTTAATCGGGGGTGGCACCGGCCCCAGCTTGGTCGGCAACTTTGACGATGACGACGGCGACGAGGCGTGCGGCCCGCACTGGGTGCCGGGGCGGCTCAGCATGGGCGGCAGGGACCTTGGGTCCCCTGCCAGAGGCGCCCGCAACAGGGTCGTCAAGGAGTCACTGTCCAACACGCGGCTCTCGACGCTGCTGCGCTTCACGATGTCCGCGGCCGACATGGCGCGCCTGCGCACCGACTCATCGTTCACGTCGTCAGCACGCCACGACTCACGCCGCGACTCCAACGTAGGGAGTGGCGTCAGCACCGGTGAGGTGGCGTGCAACAGTAAACAGTTAACAGTAACATCGGCTTTCCAGCAAAGACTGCCTTCTAGGTACCGTACAGGGCCTGACCCTTCGCGAATAAGTATGGTTTGGACGCCCCCGCGAAGCTAAAAACGATTACAATTTCGCAAAAATCGCGAGTTCGAAAATCGAAAAGCGACCCCCGCGGAGCGACTAAACAATCATTTGTCGACCCCCCCGCGAAGGCTCAGGCCCTGTACGGAAGCCTGTGTTAAAAAAAAACATTGCGAGATATTGCCACCAAGCGTTTTTGCATCGCCACTTCCCCCCTACCCCCCACCCCACCCCTTTCCTCATCTTCCCACTCATCTTCCTCTACCATCCCGGGTCCCCGCGGCCACGCAGATGGCTCCTCCCACCTTCTCGCTTGCTTGCTCCTCTCTTGCTCCCTCTCTTCGCCCCCCCCCGGCCCCCACTCACTCGCTCATGCCCTGCCCCCTCCCATCCGCATCGCCGTGGTCGCGAGCAGCTTGCGGTGTGCCGACACGGGCTGCGTCATTCGCGCGCCTCAACAGCCTGCGTGCGCTGTCCCGGGAGGCGAGCTTCTCAGCGGTGACGCACTCAGGAACCCGGCTGCTACCTGAGAGCAGCGCACACTCTCAGACGCCGTCGCAGCCGAGGCCACTGCCGCAACAGGAGCCACAGCAGGAGGCGCCGCAGTCGCCGCCGCAGCCGAGGCCCCCGCCGCAACAGGAGCCGCAGCAGGAGGCGCCGCAGCAGCAACAGGAGCCGCAGCCGAGGCCACCGCCGCAACAGGAGCCGCAGCAGGAGGCGCCGCAGGCGCTGCAGCAGGAGACGGAGCAGGCGCCGCAGCAGCAGACGCTACAGGTGCAACAGCAGGAGCAGCCTCACCAGCAACCGCTGCAGCGTTGCCTCGGCAGCCCTGGGGGGGGCGATGACGTCGTCACGGCAAGCAGCGCGCGCGTGAGGACCGACAGCGGCCCCACACGCAAGACCCCCAAGACGCCCTGCCTGAACGCGGTGCCCACGGGCACAGTCGCCATCGCCAGCACCGCCACCCTCGGCCTCTCACAGTCGCCGTCGCTGCCAGCAGCGCAGCCGCGGCGGCGCACCGGTGTGCCTGCGCGCCGCGCGTCGGTGTGCTGCATGCCCCCGCACGACCCGTCTGTGCAGCAGGCGATGTGCAGCGGGCCGGTTGACGACGGCACTGGCGCAGCCGCGCAAACGAGCTGGAGCCGCAACTTTAGCCAAACCGGCAACGACGCCGACGGCGGCCGGTCGAGGCGCGGCTCGCAGGACATGTCCCAGATGTCCCGCGACGTGCGCCTCGCCATGACCGCGTACACCAACATGTCGCACCTGTCGGGGGGGCGCGGGTCGGGCGGGCCCCGCGTCGTGCCGCATCCGTCGCGGTGGTCGTCGCAACGGCAGCATGGGACAACGGCGCCGTCGTCCGGTGGCGGCGACCGCGACGGAGGGAGCAGCAGTCGGCACCACTCGGTGAGTGTCGAGAGGCTGTTGGTGGGCCCCAACCACCGCGCATGTGCGCGCGCACACACGCACCGCCGAGTCGTCGTGCGTGGCGCGCATGCATGCACCCCTCCTCCACACACATGCACCCTAAACCCTATAAACCCTAAACCCGAAACCCTGATTTTGTTTCAGTCAGTCAGTGTGCATGGCGCGCATGCATGCACCCTTCCTCCACACGCATGCATGCACCCGTCCTCCACACACATGCATGCACCCGTCCTCCATACACATGCATGCACCCCTCCTCCACGCACATGCATGTACCCCTCCTCCACACACATGCATGCACCCCTCCTCCACACACATGTATGCACCCCTCCTCCGCACACATGCATGCACCCCTCCTCCACACACATGCATGCACCCTAAACCCTTAACCCTAAACACGTATGCATGCACCCCTCCTCCACACACGTGTATGCACCCCTCCTCCCAGCGTGGGGCCCGTAACCCCACACCGCGTGGCCCGTAACCCGTAACCCTCAGAGCCCTTCCCGTAACCCTCCCGTAACCCCTCCCGCAACCTCGAGTCAACGTTCTTCGGGCCCAGTCAACGGTGTGGGGCGCACATCCACACTGTTTCACACCTTTCTCGGGTAACGGGGTGTTACGGGGCACTTTTTGAGGGATGGCCCGTAACCTCCGCAACGTTACGGGAGGTTACAGTTACGGGAGGTTACAGTTACGGGCCCCACGCTGCCTCCTCCACACACATGCATGCACCCTAAACCCAAAACCTTCACACGCGCATGCATGCACCCCTCCTCCGCACGCAGGTGAGCATCGATGCCGATGCGTCGTTCTACCCCAAGGTCGAAGATGTCACGGCCGGGGCGCAGGGATGCCCGGTGGTGCACGATGCGCAGGTTCAGGTGGGTGGCATCAGTTCAGCAAAGTCAAGAGTCAAGGGTTTGGGTGGGTTTAGGGTTTAGGGTTTTTAAACGGACGATCGATGGGGTTTTGGTAGGTGGCTTTGAGGTGTTTGTTAAATCAACGGTGGGGTTTTGGGTGGGGTTTTAGGTGCGTTTAGGGTTTGGGTTTTTTAGACCTTAAACAACCCCTGCAGACTTTTACAAGGCGTCCATTTGACACCTCAACCCAAGTCGTACGTTTTTCAGATCTCAACACGCCGCCGACGCCACCATGCCGCTAGAACAGCACCAGAAATGGATCGTCGGATGATACAAAGATTTTCAGGGCCCCATATATATTCTGCTAGGCAGCGCCATGTAAAGCAGCAGCTACCCCCCAGCTTTCACTGGGGGGGTTGGTGCAGGACACCCTTAGGAGCGCAACCAACCTTACCACATTCCCAACGCCTGAGGCGGCGCCTCAGGCGGCGCATTTACTTGCGCGGATCAGGCGGCGTCTTAGGCGCGCCGACCGCCGCAGGCGTCGCCTGAGGCGCACCCCTGATCGCCTCAGGCGCCACCCTGACCGCCTCAGTCGGCCACCAACGCCAACAGCGTCCCCGACCGCCTCGTTTCGACCGCATTCACTTGCGGAGCAGACGATGGGGCTGTGGTAGGGCAAGGCAGGCGACGCGCAACTCCTAGCTTTTTTGTGTGTGTGTGGCTCTCACAGCCATTTGGCTGTATTCCGGCTGTAGTTTGACCTAACACATGTGTTTTGTGCAGCTAGCCCATCAGTGGTGTCATTAGCGCCCCCGCAAACCGGGAAATTTGGGGGAGAACTGCGGGGGCGAATCGCGGGAATTTCGCTACAAAAAGTGTGAAATTCGACGATTTTCACACTTTTCGCGGGAAAAAACGCCTCCTGCGGGGGCTATTTGGCATGTTCCCTTCAATGTTGCGGGGGCAAACAGCACATTCTCGGTTTCCTTAATAAAACCACTGTAGCCCATGCGATGGATAGTTTGATGAGCCCGACAGGCAGAGCTTGCCAAGAGATTTCAAATGACCTGTATACATTAGGACAAACGGCCAACGGGAGGTCCACGGTCAACGCGGTCAAAGCAACAAAATCCGGTTGTGGAACAGCAAATTAAAGATCACGAAAATGAAATCACCAACTCCTAGTGGGCGGTGCGTCAACCACCCTCTCACCCATCGACCCGCCATGTGCGTCCGCCACCCTCTCCACCACCCTCTCCGCCACCCTCTCCACCACCCTCTCCACCACACTCTCCACCACCCTCTCCACCACCCTATCCACCGCACTCTCCGCCATCGACCCCCCATGTGCAGCCGCATCACCCCGCCACCGGCGGCCCCTCCACGCCCCTGTGGCCCGACGCAACAGCAGCAGCAGCAGCAATAGACCGCGTCCCTGCATGCCTCTCGACCGCATGGCATGCAAGTGGCGCAATCTGTGGAGCCAGCGGTGGCGGGAGCGGCAGCAAGGAGGGGGGCCAAGGGGGCCCGCTTGCGTCCGCGTCCACACCCGATGCGCCGCACGCGTTGCGGCACGAGGTCAACACGATCAGCGGCGCGGCGCGATCGACCGCGGGACGCGGCAACGCGTTTGACGGCGCCGGCGGCGGTGCGTGTCTGCGTGTCCGTGCTTGCGTGTGTGTGTGTGCGCGTGTGTGCGTGCATGTGTGCGCGTGCATGCATGTTGCTCACTCACTCGCTAAAAGGTGTCCCTGACGTAAACATCCATCATCATCATCAAGCCTCGCCCTCTCCCCCCCCCCCCCCCCTCGCCACCCACCCACCGACAAACGCTCGCGCAGGCCTCCAGTATGCACCCTCGGGGCGTGGGAGTGCGGTAAACGGTGACGGCAGCGACGACGACTCTCGTGAGGCGGCGGGGCAGCTGCAGCCACAGAGTTTAAGTGCGCTGGCTTCACCTTCGACTGTCAACAAGCCGATGAGGCGGTCGGGCTCGTGCGACAAGGTAGGCTGTGTGGGACCCAGTGATTTTGTTTTCAGGTTTTTGTGATTACTTTCTGGGAGCTGGCGCGCGGACCAGCGTCCCGTTGACCGCCTTGACTGCTGTCTTAACGTTGACCATTGACCGTCAAATATACGTAATTTTCAAGCTCGTGGCGAGCTCTATCTGATGGGATTGTCAGACCATCAAGAAACTTGATTGGTTGAGCTCTATCTGATGGGATCGTTAGGAGCCAAATGGCTCCCACTGGCTCCCAGGAGCCCAAAACAAAATGACTGGTGGGCCCCCGGTTGTGTGAGCCTGGGTTGCAGGGTGCCGGTGCCGTCGACGACCCGTAAGCTGACGGGGGTGTTTGGGCGGTAGGTGGGTAGGAGCCTCCTAGGTGGAGCCACTCGGGTGTATTTCATCATGAAGGGACAAAGGGGAAATGAGGCTGTTTTCAACGGTTCATGCCACGCAACTGCCATTCAACTGCCACACAACTGCCACGCAACTGCCACGCAACTGCCGCTCAACTGC
Organism: Chlamydomonas sp. UWO 241; assembly: GCA_016618255.1. NCBI lineage: Eukaryota > Viridiplantae > Chlorophyta > Chlorophyceae > Chlamydomonadales > Chlamydomonadaceae > Chlamydomonas > Chlamydomonas priscui. The sequence goes on along the minus strand of VFSX01000148.1, from coordinate 166,731 downwards.
CGCTCCCCCCCAAACGCAGGAAGAGCTGGAGCACCTGCTCGTGTCTGCGTTGTCCCACCACACAAACATCGTGACCAGCTTCCACTCAAACACCGTGAGCGATGACGAAGACAGCGATGGAGAGGAGGACGATGGCTTGTGGCAGGTGTGGACTGGCAGGGGGGAGGGAGGGGGGCCCTACCACATTCCCAACGACTTAGGCAGCGCCTCAGGCGGCGCAACAGGCACGCCGACCGCCTGAGGCGCCGCCTGGGGCGCACCCTCATTGCCTCAGGCGTCGCCTTAGGCGTCACCCCGTCCGCCTTAGGTGCCCACCACCACCTGAGGCGCGACCCCGACCGCCGCAGACGCTACGACCGCCTTCACTTGCGCGGATCAGACGATGGGGCTGTGGTAGGGGGGGGGGGACGTTGCCAACGTGCCTGTCGCAAAGCACCGTCGCATTCGACACACACATCAGTGATGCAGCCTCTTCATAGTGTGATGGCGGTCTTGCGACGCGGAGCCAGCCCCCTGTTGGCCCGTGTTGGGGCGACTGCAGTCGATCGTGTGGCGACAGACCCTCCCGTATGACGCACGGCACAGCATCACACAATTCTGCATCATTGTCGACACACACACAGGCACACACACACACACACACACATGCAGGCGCACCCGATCTGCTTCCACGAGGTGTGTGCCAAGCCCGTGACCGACCCGCGCTCAGGTCAGCCGGCGGTGCTCATCACGCAAACAGACGTGACCGTTCAGAAGCACATGGAGATGAGCCTGGGGGCGCTCGCGCGTGCGCAGCTCAACGTGCTGTCCCAGGGCTTCCCTCGTCACATCGTAGAGTTCTTTACGACAGTGAATGAGTCCGAACTCACGGCCACGGCCAACATGGTGAGAGCTCAGGTTGTACATAATGACAGGTTATACATGACGACGGGTTATACATGGTGACGAGTGGGTAATGACGACGGGTTATGCATGGTGACGACGGGTTGATGGTGATGGATAGTTCAGTCTGCGTGACACCAGTAATGATGTATAAGACCTGTGTCGGGGCTAGTCCTAGACGCCTTGAACACAGTTTCAGTTATACATGGTGACGGGCGGTGGCCCTGATCGTGGTGGTGAGGAGGATGGAGAGGGGCGGGTGTATGTTGGTGCCTCCCCCCTCCGACTCACCACCACCGCTCACCCCTCCCCCCTCCCCTCCCCTCGCCAGGGCAACCTCGCGCGCAGCCACAAGCAGGTGACGGTACTTTTCATGGACATTGCCGACTTCACGTCGATGTCGCGCGACGTGCCCGCGTCAGCCGTGCTCACGCTCGTCAACGGCCTCTTCACGCGCTTCGACGCGATGTGCGACGTGTACGGAGTGCAAAAGGTGCGTGTGTGTGCGTGCGTGTGAGAGCAAGGTGCACGCATGTGTGTCTGTGCGTGTGCCTGTCTGTGTGTGTGCGTGCGTGCATGCGTGCGTGCGTGCGCGTGCGTGCGTGCGCGAGGTTGCGCGCAAGCAACTCCACTGCCCATCCATCCACCAACACCGCCACACGGACACGCCCGCCCACCAACGGCAGGTGGACACCGCGGGCGACAGCTACATCGTGTCGTCGGGAGTCTGCAACGTGGACGACGACGGCTTCGTGCAGGTGTGCACAGCAATTTCGTGTGGGGGGAAAAGTGTCGGGCAAACACTGAAAATGCCTCCAAGGACGCGCCACCTAGCCAGGGAGCTAGAGAGAGACATTCCATTATGGTGTGTTCTCTCCGTTTGGGCTTGGAGGCTCCGCTGGGCGCGGGGTGGCTGTTTCCGCGGGCCGCACACTCGGTGCGCCCTCAACACGCCGTCCAAGCCCAAACAGAGAGAACGCACCATAATAGAATGTCCTGGCGGTGCTCTCTGGCTAGGAGGCGCATCCTTGGAGGCAGTTTCGTGCTGGTCTACTCAGCGGGGGCATGAGAGCGATCTCGCCCACGGGGCCTTCCAAGGTGCCCTCCGCCTGCGGCATGGCATCATATGGGTATAGAAATAGCGTCTGCTGCAAGGAGGGCGCCTTGAAAGGCTTCGTTGGGGTGATCGAGCACTGTGGGGTGGAACCCTGGTCAGGCCGAACTGCCTCCAAGGACGCGCCACCTAGCCAGAGAGCACGGCATGGACATTATATTAGGTTTTATGGCCCGATTTTGCGCTTGGAGGGCGTGTCGAGACCGCTCAGAGCATGCACCGACATGTTTACGGCCAGCCTCCGCTCTGAGCCGCCTCCAAGCGCAAAAGCGGACCATATAATCTAAGAGGCCGGTCACACGGAGGAGATTTCGCTCTGAGTGCGGTCGGATTTGGGATTTCGCGCCGGTCACACCAATACGAAATCCAGATCCAAGCGAACTCAACTCTGAAATCCAACGAGACCCCCCCACCCTCGTTGACAGTTGGATTTCACTTCACGCTCCCGCCCCACTGTCGCCCCCGACCAAGGGCGCATCCCTACGAACGAAATAGGCGTGCCTGAGAGCGGGTGCGGCTTGGGCGTGCCGACGAGCCCCAAGGGCCGACGCGTACGCAACACCATCATGCTTAGCATCTTCAGCAGCCCCCCCACAAGCGCCTAACGCATGCAGAGGGGTTGCACGCTCACTGTGACAGCATCGGATGGGGCGTAAGAGGCGAAACGTGCAAACGCATGCAAGCGCATGCAAACGCTGTGTGACCGGAATTTCACCGAAATCAACGCGAAATCCAACTCTGGGCGAGATCCAACTCTCAACTCTGGTGCAAACTCAACTCCGTGTGACCGGCATCTAACCTAATGTCCATGCCGTGCTCTCTAGGTGGTGCGTTCTTGGAGGCACTTTCAGCTTATGCCCTCAGACACTTTTCCCCCCACACGAAATTGCTGTGGGTGTGTTGGTTGGTTGGTTGGTTGGGTTTGGGATTTGAATTTGCGGTTTGAATTTGCAGGTGTGCAACGTGGACGCCGACGGCTTTGTGCAGGTGTGGTTTTAGGGTTAAGGGCTTGGGTGGAGGCTGGGTCCAGGCAGTTACAGTTACATCGGCTTTCCAGCAAAGACTACCTCTAGTCCTAGTACCACCGCCTAGACCCAAGTCCAGTTCTGGCCCTAACAATTACTTGTGAGGGGCGGTAGCCACCAGCCGGCTGCCTGTCAACGTGTAGTCCCAGAGCAAAAAGGAGAGCTATTGTGCGACGCCTCCAAAATAGGTCCTAACTGCTTCTAGGGGATAGGGGTCAAGTGGCGCTTGCCAATCTACTTGACCGCCGTGGTGGAGGGGCCGGCGCCTGAGGGGCAGCCGGACCGTACACCACGGCTCTCCACCCGACCCTATCCTGAGCACGCTCAAACGCCGTGTCCGAAAAAGTCTTCCAATCAGAACGAGTGCCACTAGTTTCGCCTAGCTGCTGAATCAGTAGCTTAAGAAAATAGTGTCGGGAGGAGGCTGGAGGCCGGCCTTGCTGCCGAGCCACATCCATTGTGCAGTCAAAAGTCGTACGAGGAAGACGAGAAGCCGGCATGCGCATCACATGGCCTAGCCACTGCATTGATCGCTTTGCCACAAGGCTCTCAATTGGCTCAGTGTCGCACGCCTGCCGAATATAAGTTAATCTGTGCCGGTCGACCAGGCGCACACCCAGAATGCGACGAAGGCAGTTAGAGTGGGCAACCTCCAATCGAGTCAGTTGTGTTTTAGTAGGGGCCCATGTTTCGCAGCCGTACAGAAAGTGGGGCAGCACGAAAGTGTTGTAAACCCGCATCTTAGACTGCACTTGCATCTTCTTGCTGGCCCAAATCTTATCAAAAGACGCAAACACGCCCAGCGCGCGACCGACACGCACACCGATCTCCTTTTCCACACCACCACTCTGGTTTATCCAACTCCCTAGATACTTAAATGCAGAGACGGTCTTCACTTCACCACCAGTCAGCGCAAACGTGGGCAGATCCGCGTCAAAATCTGCTGGCAAAATCATCACTTCTGTCTTGGCGGCGTTGATTTGCATGCCAAAGCTAGAGGACACTTTGTCAAGGATTTTCAGCATAAGCGCCAACTGAGCTGGGTCATGCGAGAACAAACATAAATCGTCGGCATACATCAGCATTACTATGCGCTCAACCGACGACGACAACACAGAGCCGCCGGCTCGGGTCACGACTGACACGCCAGCCCCCTCTGGCATCATGTCTAGCGCCTTTTTCACTATGTGGTCAATAAAAACATTGAACAACACAGGAGCAATGACGCACCCCTGTCGCACACCAGACGACACGGGGAATTCGTGCCCGATTTTCCCAGCCAGCCGCACGGCAGCTGCGGTGTTGGTGTGAAGATCCTCCAACAGATCAATAATGTGCGGATGAACACTATATAATCTAAGGACTCTCCACAGTGCCGCACGGTTTATGCAATCGTAAGCTTTAGAATAGTCGACAAATGCCACAGCCATGCATTGTTTGTACTCGGCATGTGCCGCGCTCAGCGAGCGCAGAGTAAAAATCGCATCAACAGTGCCTCTGCTTTTTCTGAAACCACACTGAGCCTCATGCAACTGACCATCAACCTGCGTGGAGACGCGGTGCAGAAGTATGGCAGCGTACACTTTCCCGGCAAAAGAGAGAAGGCTTATACCGCGGTAGTTACCAGGGGAGTCACGCGGACCCTTCCAGGGTCCAGGCAGTTGTTCTTAAACTTGAAGTTGTCTCTGCTGGAAAGCTGGTGTTGCTGTTAGTGCTACTGTGTGGTAGATTTTAACAGTCTTGGATGCCCACCACAGCCACGCTTTGCCTTTGCGGGGGTCCACCAGAGGCCTCGTTAATTGGAATTCTAGGCCTTTGCGGGGCTTTTTTTAAAACTGAATTTCGTCTTTGCGCTGCCTTTGCGGCGGCTTTTGCGGGGCCTACAGAGCATCGATCCGGGTTTGTGGGAGCGTTGATCCCCAAAGTTTTTTTTAGCTTTGCGGCGCATTTTCAGACTGAATTTCACGTCCACAGAGCCTTTGCGGGGCATTTTTGGACTTAATTAGGCGCAAAGGCAAAGCGTGGCTCCGGTATGCTGGCAGCACCCCAGAAAAATGCCGGAGGTTGTCAAAAGAATACCCCTAGTAGCTGCCATCCGCCATCATGATTGCGTTGCACGTGGACCCGCTCATGTGTGCGCACCGCACCATGGCTTTCTCTCCTCTCTCTCTATCTCTCTCCTTTCTCTCTCTCCTCTCTCTCTCCTCTCTCTCCTTTATTTCTCCTCTCTCTCTCTCCTGATGATGATGATGGATTTTACAGTCGGGTGTGATGCACCTAACAGGCAACGTATTCGACCTTGCTCGGCATATATCGCCCAAGCACTACAGACGGGTGGCTGGCTACTAGTGGTTGGGGGCTAGTTAGTGGGTTGGGGTTGGACCCATACAGGGCACTCAGCCCCCAGATCTGACTGGGGAGCACGGCCAAGGTTCACTCCTCTCGGTCCCTCTCGCTCTCTTCTCTCTCCTCTCCCTCTCACTCCTCTCTCTCTATTCTCTTTCTCTTTCCTCTCGCTCTCTCTTCCAGCTCTGTCTCACTCTGGTTGCTGCACATTGGTGCCCTTTGCAGGTGGTCGACGAGGGATTGCTGGACCCGATCGAATGCGCGCACCACATCATGGCGTTCGCAGGCGCAATGCTCAAAGCTGCGAAGGAGGTCACCGCACCACACAACGGCAGCAGCATCAGCATCCGAATCGGAATCCACACGGGCGACTGCGTGTCCGGGCTGGTCGGGACCAAGGTGTGTGTGTGTGTGTGTGCGTGTGTGTGCGTGTGCACACGTGCTTGTGTGCGTGCATGTAGTCAGTGGTGCTCACTCACTCGCTGCAGCTCCCCATCTCTCCCATCATCGCCACCACCACCACACGCATGCACACACATCCATCAATCTGGGTCGCTCTGTGAGCGTGCGCCCGCCCAAACGCCCCCCCCCCCCCACACACACACACACACGCACAACACTCACACACTCTCACACACACACACATGCATTACACGCAGCTGCCAAAGTTCACGCTGTTTGGCGACACGATGAACACTGCGAGCCGCATGGAGTCCACTGGACAGCTCAACCGCATCCAGGTAAGGATCTTAGGGTTGACCTTTGCTTAGGTTAAGAGCCGCATTGAGTCGACCAGGCAGCTGCACCGCATCCACGGTGCGCAACAGTGGTTACGCCAAGGCAACACACGTGCACCAGACGTGTCCTTAAGGAAACCGAGAATGTCCTGTTTGCCCTTGCAACATTGTAGGGAACATGCCGAATTGCCCCCGCAGGAGGCGATTTTGCGGGAAAGTGCGAAAATTGCCAAGTTTCACACTTTCCGGAGCGAAATTCCCGCGATTCGCCCCCGCAGTTTCCCCCCAAACTTCCCGGTTTGCTGCGGGGGCGCTTAGGACATCACTGACGTGCACGCCTCCATGACTGTCCACAAGTATGGCTCCGACCGCATTCATGTGCGACATATACAGCTGTGGGGCTTGAATCCCAGATTGAATCCCACTAGTAGCCAGCCACCCATCTGTAGTGCGCGGGCGACATGCGCCGATCAAGGTCGAACACGCTGGCTGTCAGGTGCATCACACACGACTGTAAAATCCATCATCAGATCATCGTGGAAATCCAATGTGCATACAGTGCTGTGCTTACGTGCCCCCAAGGGTTTGGCTAGGGTGGTCAATTTTACAGTCCGTTGGACACCATTGATGGCGCATTAGACCCTGGGTGTGCGCTGAGGGCTCGTTGGCCCTTGCAACATGAAAAACGCCACTCGAGTGGCGTCTACCCCTACGACCTGCTCGACGCGGGCTGCCCCCCCCCGCTGCCGCGCTCCAAGGTCGATGCCCAGTCACCACCACAACCACCGCACGCACCCACCTCCCCACCCACCCACCCACCCACCCCACCCCAGGTGTCATCCACCACCAAGGATATGCTCGACGCTGGCTGCCCCCCGCTGCCGCGCTCCAAGGTCGAAGCCCAGCCAAACCAGCGCACGCACCCACCCACTGCCCACTCTGCACCCACCCACCCACCCACCGCCCATTCAGCACCCACACCCACACACCACACCACACACCAGGTGTCATCCACCACCAAGGACATGCTCAACGCGGGCCGACCCCCGCTGCCAAGCTCCAAGGTCGAAGCCCAGTCACCACAACAACCACCGCACGCACCCACCTCCCTGGCCACCCACCCACCCACCCCACCCCAGGTGTCATTCACCACCAAGGACATGCTCGACGCGGGCCGACCCCCGCTGCCGTGCTCCAAGGTCGAAGCCCAGTCACCACCACAACCACCGCACGCACACACACACCGCCCACTCTGCACCCAACCACCCAACCACCCAACCACCCACCCCCAGGTGCCATCCACCACCAAGGAACTGCTCGACATGGGCCGCCCCCGCGCTGCCGCGCTACAAGTTCGACACCCACCCATGACCAACCACCGCACACGCCCATTGCCAACCACCGCATACGCCCATTACCAATCACCACCACCACCCCGCACCTCCTCCTCCTCCCCCCCCCCCCCAGGTGTCATCCACCACCAAGGAACTGCTCGACGCGGGCCGACCCCCGCTGCCGCGCTACGTGTTCGAGGCCACGCCCGGTGTGTTCGTCAAGGTGCGGTTGAGGGGTCGCCCACTGCACTGTGAACTGGCCTCGCTCGGTCCGTCGCATCGCATGCGTGCATGTGCACACACACACACACACACACACACGAACACACGCGCGCATATCGCACCAGGGCAAGGGCGTCATGGTGACGCACCTGTGGATGGTGCCGCAGCAGGTGCATGTGCTCACACACACACACACACACAACAACAACAAAAAACGCACGCGCGCATGTCGCACCAGGGCAAGGGCGTCATGGTGACGCACCTGTGGACGGCGCCGCAGCAGCGGCCGGGACCCGCGCAGCACGCGCTCCCGCCGCTGATGTTGGCGCCGCCGGCGCACGCGCTGAGCATGGTGCCCGAGGCGGAAGGGGAGGTCTCAGCGAGCCTGGCTTCATTGTACGTGACCGAGGGTGGCCAGCGCGGCGCCGCGCTGCCCGCGGTGCAAGAGAGGGCTTGCGATGGGGCGGAGGCACGGCACTGGCAGCAGCAGCAGCAACAGCGGAGGCTCGAACAGCACGGACACCGCGCGGGACGGGAGGAGGAGCACGAGGGGCGCGAATCCTGGCGCCCTCACTTGATGGCGAGCGGTGCAGCGCCCCCCGTGCAGGCCGCGAGCCCGATACGCTGCGGATTTGGGCCGCCTTCTGATGTTGCGCTATCTTTCGGTGGCTTCTCCCCACCCGGCTCGTATTCCTCTCCCTCCCACGCCACGCACTCCAGCCTGCGCCATCGGTCGCTTACCACCATCTGCCCGGGCGGGGGCGAGCTCACGATCGCGTCACGGTAGGGCTCAAACGGTTTATATGTTTTTGCAGGTGGCCGACTTGGGTGGAGGCATGTGGTTTTAGGTTCTGCTAGCCTCACAAAAGTGCCCATGCATATGAATATGCTTTGTAATAGCACATTCCAAGTTGTGACATCTCCAACCTCATGCATGGGTAAGCTCTCGCTTGCGTCAGTGTCAGTAACAGCACAAGTAGCAGTTTCAGGAACAGGACTAGGAGTTACAGGACTAGCAGTCACAGGAGTAGCAGTTACAGGAGAAGCAGTTACAGGAACAGGACTAGAAGTTACAGGACTGGCAGTCACAGGAGAAGCAGTTACAGGAGTAGCAGTTACAGGAACAGGACTAGAAGTTACAGGACTAGCAGTTACAGGAGAAGCAGTTACAGGTTCAGGACTAGAAGTTACAGGACTAGCAGTTACAGGAGGAGCAGTTACAGGAGAAGCAGTTACAGGTTCAGGACTAGGAGTTACAGGACTATCAGTTACAGGAACAGGACTAGGACCAATAGCAGCGGCTTTCCAACAAACGCCACTTCTATAGTCCTAGAAACACCGCCGAGACCCTTAGTCTAGGGTCCGTGCACGATCATGCGTGCGCGTGACGCAGCTAGCTCGCACTTACACACACACACTCCCACGCGTGCGCAGGTCCCGCCCGGCCTCCACTCCCCAGGTCCCCAACCTCCTTGGCACGCTCGGTGGCCTTGCTGAGCTCGCTTCCGCAATGGATCGCGCCTCTTCGTTGGCGTCCGCATCCAGCGCGCAGTCGCCGCGCGTCTCCCGCGTCTCGCGTGCCAGCTCCATCGGCCCTGCCTCGCCCAGCTCACGGCTGCTCCACTCGGTGTCGTCGCATGAGCTCTCTGGGCTCTTGGCGATGGAGCGCGGGTCGCCATGCCTGCCCGCCTCCGCTGCCGCCGGCCGACGCTCCCCATACGTGGGCGCCAGCGCCAGCCCCGTGGGCGCCGCTCTTGCGCTCGCGGCGATGCACATCCGCTTGCCTCGCGAGTCCCTCCCCTCGGGAACCCTGTTCAGCTCCCAGCCGTCGTCGCCCGCCGCCACCTGGTCGCCGCTCAGCCCGCTGCCGTCCCACGCCGAGCACAGAGTCAGCGCTGGCGGCGTCTGGCGCACGAGCGCTGCCGTCGCCGCGGCGACAGCAGCGGTGCAGATCGCGAGCCCCTTGTCTCCCCTGCGGCGTAGCAGGCCAGGCTTGCGCCGGGGCGTGTCGTACGGCGGCCTGCCGCGCACCGTGTTCTTCGAGGGCGACGTCGACGCTGCTGAGCCGGGGTCGCCTACGCTGCGGCAGCAGCAGCGGCAGCAGCAGCCAGGGTCGCCGACGCTGTGGCAGCAGCAGCAGCAGCGGCAGCAGCAGCAGCAGCCAGGGTCGCCGACGCTGTGGCAGCAGCAGCAGCCTGCGTCGCCGATGCTGCGGCATCAGCAGCAGCAGCAGCCAGGGTCGCCGACGCTGTGGCAGCAGCGGCAGCAGCAGCAGCAGCAGCAACCAGGGTCGCTGACGCTGTGGCAGCAGCGGCAGCAGCAGCAGCAGCAAGGCCTGGTCGTGTCGCGGCTGTCTCGCGGCGGGAACCCGGTGGGGGAGGACGCGCCAATGGCAGGGTCTGTGCCCAGCTAGGCGTACGTGAGCGAGTGAGGGAGGCTGCACCGAGCATGATGATGGTTTTTACAGTCGTGTGTGACACACCTACAGGCAGCGTATTCGACCACAGACGGGTGCCTGGCTACTAGTGGTGGGGGGCTAGTGGGTCGGGGCTGGACCTAGACAGGGCACTCGGCCCCCAGATCTGACTCCTCCCCGTGGGAGCACGGCCGCGGGGTTCACAGCGTATCTCCAACATCACCTCCTACTTGCCTCCTACTAGGCAAACGCAAAAATAACTGAATCCCTTGCAGGTGTTGTGGTGAAGAATACCTGTTTACTTAAATTGTAGTACAATTACAATACAAGCGGCCCTGTGTGAGGGGGGCGGGAGGGGCTCCCGAAGTTGTTCCCACCAATGTGCTTTTTGCTTTGGCACCCCTCGGCCCGAAGAAAGTTAGGAGAGTCTCAAGTGAATTTTGGCGTTTCTTGCCGCATCACACGTACAAGTCAGTAATCAAATGACACGGCAGGAGATAGGGAGAGAGAGAGGGCTACAGGCCATCAGCCCTTGGGGCTGCTGAGCCGAGGGCCCGGAGCTTCGGTGAGGCGCCAGCCGCCCTTCACACGTTACTAACACTCTGAAGAAAATCCGAACCATGCTTGGCTATGTTGTAGGAGTCGAGTCGTAGGGTTGAAGCCTAGACCAGGCTTCATACGTCTAATCGACCGGCATGGATTAAGCCATATATTCGGCGAGGCGTGCGCATGACAGTTAACCAATTGGGAAGCATTGTGGCTGGACCTTCTGCCTTCTCGCCTTCCTCGTAACACATTTGACTGCACAATGCAAGGAAGAAGCTTGGGAGCAAGGCAGGCCTCTGGCATCCTCCCGACACTATTTACGCATCAGTCCCTGATGTATAACAAACCAAAACACCAGGGAAGTGCCAGGGAAGCCAGCGAGATTTTTCTGCCACGTCTCTCAACGAGTGGGGAGTGGAGAGTGAGGAACCGTACAACCTGTAAGAACTGCACCACTGCTGGCCGCTGCCCCCCCCCCTCTTGCTGCATGGCTCAGTTCTAGACTCTTGAGAGATGCGAAGTTGACCATGCTTGCGAGGGGTGCCAGGTTTCGTCGAGCGACCCCGGGTTGGCAGCTGAGAGTCTGTAGTGACAGTGATGACAGAGAGTTTTCAGTCAGGCCGCCAGCCATTGTCCTCGGCTGCACATTGTGACAGGGCCCGTCGCCCTGTGCAATCGGGAAGATGGGTGGGAGATGGATCTGCACCCGCTCGTCTTCCACTTGAAGCCCAACAAAAATGCATGGGACTCCTGCATGGGACTCCACCATGTTGCATGGTTGTTGCACTGCATGTTGTAGTAGGATATGATAGGGTGTGACCAACTACAGAGTGGGTCAGTTCACGTTCTGGTTTACTGAGCTGGGCTGGGTTGGGTGTGCGCATGTCGGCGCCTGCAACCCAGCCGTCTTGCCAAATACACCAAAATGGCGTTCTCCTGCGGCGCAATCTCCGCCGCTGCAGGGCTCCTGGGAGAGGCGGGAGCAGGCACGCTCGCGTCGGCGTGGCGTTGTTTGTGCATCATCATCCTGTGTCTACGGTGCCTCTGGGAGGCGCTCGTTTCTATTTTTCGGCATCCCTTCGTGCGGCACGACGCAGCGCGCGACGTGCCTGTCGTGGTGCACGCCCCCACAGAGTTCAACACGTGAGAGGGGAAATTTGAATTCGAGCCCATGGGCTGCGATGCATAACACGCGTGCATGGGGTGGTTGCATGCATGGGGTGGTTGCGTGCATGCAGACGGCATGAGTTTGCCACTCTCATGCGCGCGCGCACACACACACACACACACACACACACACACACACACACACGCACCACACATACACATACACACATAGGTATCAATATACACACATGCAGCTAGAGCCCATTTGTCAAACGTATGCACACCCACACGCACACGCACACCCACACGCCAGGCGCGTCGTCGCCGCGTGCCCGTCGCTGCTCCTCTTCCGCCCGCTGTGGTGGGCCGACGGCGGCCACGTGCAGACGCTCGCGATGTCGCTCAAGCGCCTCCCGCGCGACGCGCCCCCGTACCGCCGCGAGGCCCTCACCCTGCCGTGCCGCGTGTCGGTCACGCTCTCGTACCGCGCGGCGGCGGACACCCCGCCCGACGCGCCGCTCGTGCTGTGCCTCCACGGCATGGGCGGGTGCGACACGTCTGAGATGATGGAGCTCTTCACTGCGGCGGTGGCCGCGCGGGGGCAGGTGCGCGGGGGTGTGGGGTTATGGGGTGAAGGGGCTTCCGAGGGCATGCACCGTCTAGTCCGAGTTGGTGCAGGAGCGAGAGGAGGGAGAGAGAAAGAGAGATTTCGAAAAGAGAGAGAAAGACATGTGAGATAATTTACAGTCCAAATCCGTTACCCGCAACCTCCCCCCCCCCCTGTATCCTCCCTCCCTCGCACAGCCCCCCACAACCTCCCCTCCCACAGCCCCTCACAACCTCCCCTCCCTCCCGCAGCCTCCCACAACCTCCCTCTCACAGCCTCCCTCCCACAGCCTTCCTCCCACAGCCTCCCACAACCTCCCTCCCACAACCTTCCTCCCACAACCCAGCGCGCGGTAGTGTACAATCGGAGGGGCCACGGGGGAAACTCGCTCCTCCCGCGCCCGCCTAGCGAGGACGGTGGCGGCGTGGGGGGCGGTGGCGGTGATGGTGGCGACGGTGCTGGTGCTGGTACTGGTGCTGGTGCTGGTGCTGGAGCTGGCGGGACCACGAATGACGCGCCGCCCCCCGGGGCGCGCGGCGCGGCCGCGGGGGAGGGGCGCGCATCTGGCGCGGTGACGGCGGCGGAGGGGCGCGCGCCTGCGGCGGAGGCAGGCGGCGGTGGCGCGGGCGCACGCGAAGCCGCGGCGGTGGCGGAGGCGGCGGCGGCGGATGCAAGTTCTGCAGGCGCGGCCAATGGCGGCGACACGGCAGCAGCGGCAGCGACGGCGGGCTCGGGGGCCGGCTCGGCGCCGCGCCCGAAGATCTTCCCGAAGCACGTCGACCTCGGGGACATGCTGGCGGCGGTGGAGCACGTGTGCGCGCAATACCCGGACGCGCCAAAGGTGTGTGTGTGTGTGTGTGTGTGTGTGCTGGCGGCGGTGGCGCACGTGTGCGTGCCAAAGGTGTGTGTGTGTGTGTGTGTGTGTGTAGAGGGGGTGGCTGTGTGTGTGCCTGCGTGCGTGTGTGTGTAGAGGGGGTGGCTGTGTGTGGTCCTGCGTGCGTGCGTGCGTGCGTGTGTGTGTGTGTCTGTGCATGCTGGCGGCGGTGGAGCACGTGTGCGCGCAGTACCCGGACGCGCCAAAGGTGGGGTTTTCAAGGTTCGGGGTTCTAGGGTTAAGGATTGAAGGTTTAGGTCAGGGTTTAACCCTAAACCCTGAACCTAAACTCCTAAACCCTAGGTCTATGCTGGCGTGGCATACGTGTGTGTGGGGGGGGGGGCGGTGGTGGAGCACGTGTGCGCGCAGTATCCGGACGCGCCAAAGGTGTGTGTCTGCACGTGTACACACACGCACACGCACATGCACACATGCGCATACATGCACACACATGCACATGCATGCACACACGCGCAAGCGCACATGCACACGCACATGCACACGCACATGCGCACGCGCACGCACACACACACACACACACACACGCGCACGCACGCACACACACACATGCACACACACACACACTCACACACACACACACACACATGTACACGTACACACACACACACACACACACACACGCACGCACACATCTAAAATCCGCGCACACGCAGTTCCTGATTGGCTTTTCGTGCGGCGCCAATCTGTGCATTTCCTACCTCGCACACGCTGGGGCGTCCAGCCCCTTCATTGCAGCGGCCAGGTGGGGTGCAGTGGTGTCCTTAAGGAAACCGAGAATGTCCTGTTTGCCCCCGCAAAATTGGAGGGAACAGGCCGACTTGCCCCTGTAAGAGGCGTTTTTCCCCGGAAAAGTGTGAAAATTGCCGATTTTCACACTTTGGGGGGCCAAAACCCTCCTGATTCGCCCCCGCAGTTTCCCCCCAAATTTTCCCGTTTTGCCCCCGCAGCGGGGCTGCGGGGGCGCTAAGGACATCACTGGTGGGGTGGCTTGATATGTTGTTTGATGGATTGATGAACCGCAGTCACGCTTCACCGTTGCGTCTAGCCAAGTCCGACAACACCCTGCAAAGGCACCGCACACGTGAAATGAAGTCCGACAACGCCCCGCAAGGGCAACACAAATCACTCTGAGTTTCGAACACGGGTCGTGACGCTCTTCAGGCCGCCGCAAACAAGGCGCGTAGGCAAAATTCTCTCGCAGACCCTGCAAAGGCACGCGAAAAAACAAGTGAATCAGGCCTTTAGCAGACCCCGCAAAGGCTAAGCGTGGCTATGGCCTTAGTACAGTCAGCTGGGCGCCTAAGCAGTGGTCCCTGGGAAGGATTTTACTTATTCCTTTTTTGCCGGCTCCACCAACTTTGACCGCTCATACCAGCTACAATACACAGCGGGTATTCATGCAATGCATGTTGTTGTGCTGCTCTCGACACGAGCTTTCCAACGCACCGCTCCATGCCCTCTCCCACTAAGTGTGTGGTGGTTTTCTGGGAAATGGGAAATCCGGCTCGGAGCGGTATACGGCTAGGAGGGGAATCACTGCGCCCAGGCACCGCCGTGTGGCTAGTCACGCTGTGCCTTTTGTGGTCGAATGGCGCCCTGCAGAGGCACACGCAAGGCGTAATGTGGCATGCAACGTCCCTAAAGGCAACACACAAACACACGCACACGCACACAGCGTCTGTCCAAATGCGACATCATGCATGGCACGAGCTGCCTGCGGGACGCCTGCCCTGAATTAGTAACTGCTACAGCTGCAATATTGCAGTCATGTCAACTGCAGTCATGGTGCCCCCCTCCCCTTCTCTCCCATGCCACAGCGTGCCCAACGGCTCTGCCTGCATGCATGGCACGAGCTGCCCTTGCAGCAACTGCAGTAACTGTATTCATGTCGCCCCCTCACACACACCCCACCCCCCCTACACACACACACAGCGTGCCCAACGGCTGCGACATCATGCACGGCACGAGCTGCCCAAACAGCGGCTGCAGTGACTGTATTCATGTTGCCCCACACACACACCCCACCCAAGCTACACACACACACAGTGTGCCCAACGGCTGCGACATCATCCACGGCACGAGCTGCCCAAACAACGGCTGCAGTGACTGTATTTATGTCGCCCCCTCACACACACTCCACCCCCCCTACACACACACAGCGTGCCCAACGGCTGCGACATCATGCACGGCACGAGCTGCCCAAACAGCGGCTGCAGTTACTGTATTCATGCTGCCCCCACACCCCACACCCTCCCACACACACAGCGTGCCCCAACGGCCGCGACATCATGCACGGCAGGCGCTGCCTGCGGGACGCCTGCCCTGAATAGTAACTGCTTCAGCTGCAACACTTGAAAGTACTTTTAACTGCAGTTGCTGTGATTGCAACTGCCCCCTCCCCCCCACACCACCACCACCGTCACTACCACAGCATGTCCAACGGCCTCGACATCAGTCACGGCACCAGCTGCCTGCGGGGCGCCTGCCCTGAATCTTAACTGCATCGGCTGCAACACTTGAGTACTTTTAACTGCAGCCGCTGTTATTGTTACTGCCACCTCCCCCCCACCCACCACCACCACTACCACAGCATGTCCAACGGCCTCGACATCAGTCACGGCACCAGCTGCCTGCGGGGCGCCTGCCCTGAATCTTAACTGCATCGGCTGCAACACTTGAGTACTTTTAACTGCAGCCGCTGTTATTGTTACTGCCACCTCCCCCCCACCCACCACCACCACTACCACAGCATGTCCAACGGCCTCGACATCAGTCACGGCTCGCGCTGCCTACGGGACGCCTGCCCTGAATTGCAACTGCTTTGGCTGCAACATTTTAGTACTTTTCACTGCAGTTGCTGTTATTGTTACTGCCACCTCCCCCCCCACCACCACCACTACCACAGCATGTCCAACGGCCTCGACATCAGTCACGGCTCGCGCTGCCTACGGGACGCCTGCCCTGAATCGCAACTGCTTCGGCTGCAACATTTTAGTCCTTTTCACTGCAGTTGCTGCTGTTGCAACTGCCCCCCTCCCCCCCCCCCACCTTCACTACTGCAGCGTTTCCAACGGCTACGACATCATGCACGGCACGAGCTGCCTGCGGTCCGACCCCGTCCTTGACACGCTCTCAGCCGGCATGCTGCGGGAAGGGGTGCTCAAGCGGGTACGCAACACACACACACACACACAGAGAGAGAGAGAAAGAGAGGTGTCACCCACACACACGAGCGTGCGCACGCACGCACACGCGCGGTCTCCGCAAGCGGGTGCACAACACACGCACACACACACAGAGAGAGAGAGAGAGAGAGAGAGAGAGAGAGAGAGACAGGTGACACACACACACACACGAGCGCGCGCACGCACGCACACGCGCGCTCTCCGCCGGCACGCTGCGGGAAGGGGTGCTCAAGCCGGTGCGCACCACACACACACACGCTCACACACAAACAGACACAGAGAGAGAGAGAGATATATGTGTTTGACACACACACACACACACACACACGCGCTCTCCGCCGGCATGTTGCGGGAAGGGGTGCTCAAGCGGGTGTGCACCACACACCGCCCACCCCCCACCCACACACAGAGAGACACATATAGAGAGAGAGATGTGTGTGATACACACACACACACACACGCGCGCGCGCACACGCACGCACGCATGCACTCTCGGCTGGCATGCTGCGCGAAGGGGTGCTGAAGCGGGTGCACACCACACACACACACACACACACACACAGACGTAGAGAGAGATGTGTGTGACACACACACACACGCACGCACACACACACACACACACACACACACACACACACACGCGTGCACGCACGCACGCGCTCTTGGCTGGCATGCTGCGGGAAGGGGTGCTCAAGCAGGTGCGCACCACACACACACAGAGGGAAAAAGAGAGAGAGATGTGTGTGACACACACACACACACACATGCGCACACACACACACCCGCGCACGCACGCACACGCTCTCGGCTGGCATGCTGCGGGAAGGGGTAATCAAGCAGGTGCGCACCACACCCACAGAGAGAGTGAGAGAAGGAGAGGGAGAGGGAAAGGGAGAGACACACACATACGCGCACGCACGTAGGCACACACACACGCACGCACGCTCTTGGCTGTCATCCTCGATCACAGTACATGACATGCTCTCTTCCTCAACCCCCTCTTCTCTTTCTCCCTCGCTCCCTCCCTCCCTCCCCCCCTCCCCTTCCTCCCTCAACCACACTGAAACACACACACACACACGCAGAAGGGGCGCCTAGCCGAGGTCATCCACCTAGCCAAGGCAGCTGGCATCACAATCGACACGGCCGCTGTGATGCGTGCGACAACGCTGCACGAGCTGGAGGAGCTTCTGGTGGTGCCTGCGTACGGATTCAGCAGGTGCGTGTGTGTGTGTGTGTGTGTGTGTGCACGCGCACGAGCTGGAAGAGCTGCTGGTGGTGCCTGCGTACGGATTCAGCAGGTGCGTGTGTATGTGTGTGTGTGTGTGTGTATGCACGTGCACAAGCTGGAGGAGCTGCTGGTGGTGCCTGCGTACAGATTCAGCAGGCGTGTGTGTGTGTGTGTGCATGCGCATGAGCTGGGCTGGTGGTGCCTGCGCACGGATTCAGCAGGTGCGTGTGTGTGTGTGTGTGTGTGTGTGCACGCACACGAGCTGGAGGAGCTGCTGGTGGTGCCTGCATACGGAGTCAGCAGGTGTGTGTGTGTGTGTTTGTGTGTGTGTGTTTGTGTGTGTGTGTGTGTGCATACGCATGAGCTGGGCTGGTTGTGCCTGCGTACGGATTCAGCAGGTGTGTGTGTGTGTGTATGCATGCACACGAGCTGGAGGAGCTGCTGATGGTGCCTGTGTACGGATTCAGCAGGTGTGTGTGTGTGTGTGTGCATGTGTGTGTGTTCGTGTGTGTATGTGTGTGTGTTCGTGTGTGTATGTGTCTGTGTGTGTGTGCACGCGCACGTGTGTGTGTGTGTGTGTGTGTGTGTGTCTGCACAGTGCTGATGCCGTGTGGTGGGTGTCAAGAGTGCTCCTGCCTCGCACTTGAACTGTCTTGCCCACCCAAATCAAGGGAGTTGGCAAGCCGAGTGGAACACCCACACTTGGTTCCGACCCCCAGCTGGAGGGCGCGTACAGTTCCTGCTAGCCTCTGTAGAGCCTTGGCCCGGAACAGGGGCACGGGCATAACGGGCTCGAGGGGGGGTATGTGACAGTGTGTGGCTACAAGATTACGCACCCGCACCCTCTCAACGCACCCTGCATGAGAACTATGGCGGCGACTTTGTACCAGCTCCCAAACACGGAAAGAGAGGGAGAGAGAGAGGGGGAGAGAGAGGGGGGGGGGAGAGATTTCGATACATTCTACTCTGGACAGCCGACCTAGCTGATGATGATGATGGATCTTACAGTCTGTGTGACACCAGTAATGATGTATAAGACCGGTGTCGGCGCTAGCGCCCGACACCTTAAACTCAGTTTCAGTGGGAAACTGGCTGGCTACCTGGTAGGGGTGAGGGTAAACCCCCACACGCGCGCACGCACTGGACCTAGACAGGACACTGGGCCCCCAGATCCACCCTATACCACCAAGGTAGTGACAGCAACGCATTGTTGGTGTGCGCCTGTGTTCTACTACTAGTCCCGCCGCCGCCATTGGCTCCAGCAATCTCCTCCATGCCCGCCAGCAATCTCCTCCACGCCCGCCAGCAATCTCCTGTATGCCCGCCAGCTCCACGCCCGCCAGCAATCTCCTGTATGCCCGCCAGCAATCTCCTCCATGCCCGCCAGCAATCTCCTGTATGCCCGCCAGCAATCTCGTCCATGCATGGCCGCCGCCATGCGATCTCCATGCGCCGCGCCGCGCTCCATGCGCGCCAGCACCCGTACCACCCGCCTCATTCCCGTTCTTTAGCCATTCCCGTGACACCTATGGCTGATCCTTGTTCCGCCGTCCCCTTTGGCATCTGTAACCCGTATCCTCTCCCTGTAGCCTCATTCCCCGTTCTTAACCGCCATCTCCATTATGGTGCCCGCCCGCTGGTGGGGCCTCGCCTCGCCCCATGCCGCACGGCTAGTGTATTGATTGCTGCGCCATCTATAATCTGCGCCTTGGGGCAGGGAACCCCTGCGCCACAACCTCCTCACAAAGCCTAGCCGCATGTGCCTCGCTTCCCATGTTTCTCAATTTCTCGCCATCCGCTTCCATGCTGCCGCCTGCAATCTCCTCCACGCCCGCGAGCAATCTCCTCCATGCCCGCCAGCAATCTCCTCCATGCATGCACGCGCAGAGCGCCGCCATGCAACCCCCATGCGCCGCGCGCGCCATGCGCGCGCCGCGCCCGCCAGCTCCCGTAGCCTCATTCCCCGTTCTTTACCCATGCGCCGTGACGCATTAGCCTTGTCCGCCGTCCTCTGGCATGCATAACCCGTAGCCTCATCCCCGGTAGCCGCATTCCCCGTTCTTAGCCGCCATCTCCATTATGGTGCCCGCCCTCTGGTGGGGCCTCGCCTCGCCCCATGCCGCACGGCTGGTGCATCGATCGCGTCGCCATCTAATAATCTGCGCCTTGGGGCAGGGAACCCCTGCGCCGCAACCTCCTCACAAAGCCTAGCCGCATGTGCCTCGCTTCCCATGTTTCTCAATTTCTCGCCATCCGTCTCTCTCTTCCATCCAGGCACAGTAAACCATTAGGAGCCGCAATCTGCTTGAGTTCCGATCGTTGTGAGAGGGGGTGCATGCTCGCCGCAATTCTCGCCATCGTGCATCGTGCTCTCCATCGTACCGCTGCCCCATCTGCCACATAGCCTCGCCCCATCAGGACCAGTTCATCAGTAGCGCTGTGCGTCACAGCCGCTCAGGGGAAATTTCCAGATTTTCAGCCGCCCAGTACCAAGCGCAGTTGTCCCGGTTGTCCGCCATCGAGCGGCGCCAGGGCGGGAGCCCCTGGCGAAGAGCTTATGAACTTAACATGATGGCTGTGTTCACACACACACACACACACACACACATGATGGCTGTGTTCACACACACACACACACACACACACACACCTGTATACATACAAACGCACGCACACACACACACTCATCGCAGCCTGCGTGAATACTACGATGGCGACTCATGCCACCGTGTGATCGGCAACGTGGCAACGCCGCTGCTGTGCATCGCCACGCGCGACGACCCGTTTGACCGCGGCAACGCGCCCTCGGTGAGATGGTGATGATGATGATGATAGATAACAGTCCGTGTGACACCAGGAACGATGTACAAGACCTGTGTCGGCGCTAGCGCCTGACACCTTTCTCACTCAGTTTCACTCGAGCTGAAACTGGCTGGCTACCTGGAAGGGGTGAGGGTTGAGACCCATACGCACGCACGCACGATTTAGGCCATGAGCCCGTAACTCCTAGTTAGGCTGCAATGTACCATTAGGGCACTTTTTCTTCCGCAGGGGCGGGGGGGGGTGCCTCGCCACGCGCGACGACCCGTTCGACCGCGGCAACGCGCCCTCGGTGAGCTGAGGGGTTAGACCCTAAACCCTTATTAGGCTGCAGTGTATCGTTGCGGCGCGTTTTTCTTCCGGGGGGGCGGGGGGGGCTCGCCATGTGCGGCGGCCCGTTCGACCGCAGCAACGCGCCCTCGTTGAGCTGAGGGTGTAGGCCCTGCGCCCTTATCCCAAATTAGGCCGCAGTGTTCATCTGGGGTGCGTTTTTCTTCCAGAGGGGGGGGGGGGCAGTGATCATCTGGGGCACGGGTTTCTTCTGGGGTGTGGGGGGTGCCTCGCTGCGCGCGGCGACCCGTTTTACTGAGGAGACGCGCCGTCGGTGAGCTGAGGGTCTAGGCCCCGAGCCCGCAACCCTAAGGAGGCTGCAGTGTATCGTTGGGGCGCGTTTTTCTTCGGGGGGCGGGGGGGGGCTCGCTGTGCGCAGCGGCCTCGTTTACTCCGGCCAGCCTCCAGCTGGCCTGGCCGGCGTTCAGATAACAATCCATCATATGTCCAGGAAGCACTTACGCACGCGCCAACACGCGCGCCCGACAGGCTGTCACATCAACCACACGCGCGCACACACACACACGCGCACACACACATACACACACGCAGGCAGGTCGCCATCGCGGCCGCCGCATGCAACAAGCGTGGCATCGCTGTCGTCGCAAACACACAGAACACACACACAGACACGCACGCACACCGACACAGACACGCACACACACACAAACACACACACACACATGCACGCACGCACGCAGACACACACGCACACATACACGCACACGCACACAGACACGTGCACACACACACACACTTACACACACACACACACGCGCGCACGCACACGCACACACGCGTGCACGCACACGCACACACGCGCACACACACACACACACACATGCACACACACACACCAACACACACGCACACACACACACGCATGCAGGTCGCCATCGCGGCCGCCGCGTACAACAAGCGCACCATCACGGTCGTCGCAAACACACAGCACACATGTGCACGCAGACACGCACGCACGCACACATTCACGTACACAGCACACACACACGCACACACACGCACGCACACACGCACGCACACACATGCACACACACATGCACACACACACACACAGAGAGAGATAGAGAGAGAGAGGGATATCGTTACAGAGAACTCTGCACGGCAGACCTAGATAGGCTGTTTCTGGTCATCATTGAGGAGATTCCATTTGGAGGCGGGTGACCAACCGTGCGCCAACAAGAGGGTGAATAACCTCATTCAAAAAGCAGTGGGGGAAAGGGGCAAATGCGGGTCACTGACGGCTGTGTTCGTCACTCCGCTTCGACTGAGTTTAAACTAGGTCTCGGCAGATTGACCTCCACAGTTGTGGAAATCTCGCTTAGAGGATCCACTCGGGTGTGACTCGCTTGGACAAGAGGTCCATGAACTCGGGGTGCTTGGAGATGTCGCGTTTGAAGTTGGAAAAGTGGGTGTTTGCGGAGGACACACACACACACACACACACACACACGCATGCAGGTTGCCATCGCGGCCGCCACGTACAAAAAACGTAGCAGCGCTGTCATCGCAAACACACAGAACACACACACACGCACACACGCACACACGCAGACACGCACGCGCACATGCACACACACACGCACACACACGCACACACACATGCAGGTCCCCATCGCGGCCGCCGCATGCAACGAGCACATCGTCGCCGTTGTCACGCGTCAGGGCGGCCACGTGGGCTGGGTGTCGAACATGCGGGCAGAGTCCGAGCAATGGTGAGTTTGCGCCAGGGATTTTGTTTTCGGGACGTCAATTCATTTCCTGGAGGGTTCACAGTTGATTGTAAGGACAGTGAGTGAGCAGACAGAAAGATCAGCTGTCAGGAATAGTGCGTGACCAGACAGACAGAGCAGCAGTCAGGAGACGGCGGCCTGAGAGAGAATCGCCAGGAGGCCAGGCTGGGTGCCGAGCATGCGGGCAGAGTCGGAGCAATGGGGAGGGTTTACAGACCTGTCACACATTCTGAGGAACAGTGAGTTAACAGACGGACAAACAGAGCAGCAGCTGGGAGACAGCGGCCTGCCCTACCAGTGGTCCTTGGGAAGGATTCTAGTAATTAGCTTTTTGCCGGCTCCAGCAACTTTGACCGCTCATACCAGGCACGATACACAGCAGGTATTCATGCAATGCATGCCGTTGTGCTGCTATCGGCAAGAGCTTTCCAACGCATCGCTCTACGCCCTCACCCACTAAGTGTAGGGTGGTTTTCTGGGAAATGGGAAATCCGGCTCGGAGCGATATACGGCTCGCAGGGGAATCACTGTGCCCTACCACAATCCCAACGTCTAATCCGCGCAAGTGAATGCGGTCACAGCGTCTGAGACGGTCAGGGGTGCACCTCAGGCGGTGGTGGGCGCCTGAGGCGGTTGGGTTCACACCTTAAGCGACACCCGAGGCGATCGTGGGTGCGCCTCAGGCGGCGCCTCAGGCGGTCGGAGCGCCTGAGGCGCCGCCTGATCCGCGCAAGTGAATGAGACGCCTGAGACGCCGCCTCAGGCGTTGTGAATGCGGTAGGGATATGGGATATGACCATATGGTGAATCGACGGGGAGGGCCAGGCTGGGTGCCAAGCCTGCGGGCAATGGTGAGGGTTTCGGTGATGTATTTTTGACTGCACACAGCCATTTCGCTGTATTCCGGCTGTGCTTTGGCCTTGAACACAGCTCAACCCAGTTCAGTTGGGGCCACCAACCCCCACAGCGGACCCCGAGGAGGTGTAGCTTTCTACTCCTACTCCTTATCCTGCTCCTTCTACTACCTAGCCGCTTTCAATCAGGTGTCAGGCCGTGCGCTGACACTAGTGTGATGCACACCATTGTTGGCGTCGCACCCTGCGTCGCATTGACTATATTTTTCATCATAATCATCGCCACCAGGGTGGTGACCGCCGAGGCAACAACAGAGTTTATCCGCTTCACCATTGCAGCGTTTGTCACCGCGCTCACCCTCGGGGGCACTCGTCTGCCGGTGACTGGCGTCGGCATTGGTCTTCAGGCAGCCTGCCATGACGACTCTGTTTGCCCAGGCCCCCCTGGAGGGTGGGACCTGGCCATGCATGACGCATGGGGCGCAGGCAGAGCCCCATGCATGGAGTTGGACAACCATGCACCATGCCAGGCGGGGACTTTTCTGCTTCAGCGCCGCCAGTCGGCACAGCCGGCGTGGTTGGCCTCAAAGGCCAGGAGGAGGACGGTCCTTTCCTATACGCTCCTTGCCAGACATGTCCCTCAGGGACTTGTTTGGGTCTAAACTAGCCGGCGGGAGCGGTAGTCTAGACGGCAGGTAACCGGCTGGTGGCTATCGTCCTTCACAGGGCGGTGGCACTAGGACTAGTGTTGTCTTAGCTGGAATGCCATGTAACTGTAACTGTAACATCGCCACCGCCCCAGCACCTCACCACCCCACCACCCCACCACCCACCACGTCACCACCCCAACCACCCCACCACCACCACCACCCCACCACCCCACCGCCCCACCACCACACCACCCACCACCACACCACCACACCGCCACACCACCCCACCCCCGCACCACCACAGGTATGCGACCGCATGGTTTGAGTTTTCCAGCGCGGTCGCGGCCGAGCGGACGAGGCAAGAGGCTAGGGTGACAGAGGAGGAGGCTGCGGGCGTGGCGGCTTGCGCATCGTCGCCGCCGCCACCGCCGCTGTC
The DNA here is from genome assembly GCA_016618255.1 of Chlamydomonas sp. UWO 241. NCBI lineage: Eukaryota > Viridiplantae > Chlorophyta > Chlorophyceae > Chlamydomonadales > Chlamydomonadaceae > Chlamydomonas > Chlamydomonas priscui. The sequence goes on along the minus strand of VFSX01000148.1, from coordinate 142,243 downwards.
GCGCGCGTCGCCTGCCAGCGTCGCCCTGCAGCCGCTGCCGGGGGCGGCGGCAGCGGCAGCAGCGGCAGGAGCAGCAGAGGCAGGGACGGCGGCGGCAGCAGCGGCGACGGCAGCGGCGCGGGGCGACGCGGCCGAGGCGCAGATTGAGGTGGTCGTCGCCTGAGCAGCAGCAGCGGCGGCAGCAGCAGCAGCGGCGGCGGCAGCACTGGCAGCAGCGGGAGCGGGAGCAGCAGCAGCAGTAGGAGCAGCGGCAGCAGCGGCAGCAGCGGCAGCAGCAGAAGCAGCGGCGGCAGCAGAAGTGGCAGCAATTACTTGGCCGGCAGCGCCACGTGAGGCGCAGATCGAGGTGGTCGTCGCCTGAGCAGCAGCAGCTGCGGCAACGGCAGCAGCAGAAGCGGCGGCAGCAGCGGCAGCGGGAGCAGCAGCAGCAGTCGGAGCAGCAGAAGCGGTAGGAGCAGCAGAGGTGGCAGCAGCAGAGGCAGCGGCAGCAGCAGAAGCGGCGGCAGCACTGGCAGCAGCGGCAGCGAGAGCAGCAGCAGCAGTAGGAGCAGCAGCGGCGGCAGCAGCAGCGGCAGCAGCAGAAGCAGCAGAAGCAGCGGCAGCAGCAGAAGCGGCAGCAATGACGAGGCCGGCAACGCCACGTCAGAGGCGCGGATCGAGGTGGTCGTCGCCTGAGCAGCCGCGGCAGCGGCAGCAGCAGAAGCGGCAGGAGCACTGGCAGCAGCAGCAGCGGCAGCAGCAGCAGAAGCGGTAGGAGCAGCAGATCGAGGTGGTTGTCGCCTGAGCAGCCGCGGCAGCGGCAACGGCAGCAGCGGCAGCAGCACTGGCAGGAGCAGCAGCGGCAGCAGAAACAGCAGCAGAAGCAGCAGAAGCAGCGGCAGCAGCAGAAGTGGCAGCAATGACGAGGCCAGCGGCGTTACGTGAGGCGCAGATCGAGGTGGTCGTCGGCTGAGCAGCAGCAGCGGCGGGAGCGGCAGCAGCAGCAGCGGCAGCAGCAGAAGCGGCAGCAATGACGAGGCCGGCAGCTCCGTGTCAGGGGGGCAGATCGAGGTGGTCGTCGCCCGAGCAGCCGCGGCAGCGGCAACGGCAGCAGCAGAGGCGGCGGCAGCAGCAGAGGCGGCGGCAGCAGCAGAGGCGGCGGCAGCAGCACTGGCAGAAGCGGCAGCAGCAGCAGCAGCAGTAGGAGCAGCAGAGGTGGCAGCAGCATAGGCAGCAGCAGAAGCAGAAGCGGCAGCAGCAGCGGCAGTGCGGCATCAGAGGCACAGATCGAAGTGGTGGTCGCCTGACAGCTAAGACCTACAATTACAACGTTCATCCCCCAAGCACGTCACCCGAGAGGATGCCACCAGCAGCAGCGGCAGGAGCAGCGGCGGCAGCAGCAACCGCAGCTGCAGCAACGACTGAACGGCAGCCGCGGCAGAAGAGGCGCAAATGGAGGTGCAGGTTGAGCTGGTGGTCGCCTGAGCAGCTAACTCAGTTCGCAGTTATCCGCTTGCGCGTCCGAGGGGGCGTGAGTCGCGATCCATATGGCACGCGCGTAAATCGATTGGGGCGTGGCATGGCGCATGCCTCGTCTGCGTGGGGCACGCGCAGGCATTGGAAGCACACTCCGCAGACAGGGTATGCCGGGCGCATGCCCGTGTGGAGGCAGAGCGGCCTGTCGCTTTCAGACCAGTCACAGTAGGCCCATGAAGAGGTTTTACAGATTTTACACGTGCACGCCCTGAGGACCGCGGGGCGTGAGTTAAGGCCTAGACCACACGTCTAGGGGAGCTCTACTAGGACGCAGCGCGCCAGCCGACCAGACACATGTAGAGGCAGAGTCACCGAGGAGGGCCCATTACCCACGCCTTACCGCCCCACGAGGCGCAAAACAAATGCAACACCATCCCCGACGCGCGCCACCCTTCCCACGTCGCCTCCCCAAGGCGGACGACACGCTCACGCCCCCCCGCCCCTCCCACGCTCCAGCCACCCCCGCAAATTCCATGTAACCCCCTGCCCCCCAAAACTATGTAACGCCTATATAACAGCACGGATATTACAAACTGCTGCAGTCTTGTGTCGGCTATTGTGGATGCTGCTACCCAAGCGGGCGAGTGTGTGTGCGCGCGGGAGCAACACTCATGTGGGCCTTCTGAGTTTTTGTTTATGTTGGCAAGTGCTTGACGCGCATAGCGCGGCCAGTCACACAGCAGGTGAGCATCGGTGCCGCTCCCTCACGCACCCGCACGGCATGCTAG
>VFSX01000148.1:87500-135000 GCA_016618255.1 Chlamydomonas sp. UWO 241 | reverse complement strand
GTACCACCGCCTAGACCCAAGTCCAGTTCTGACCCTAACAATTACTTGTGAGGGGCCGTAGCCACCAGCCGGCTGCCTGCCAACGTGTAGTCCCAGAGCAAAAAGGAGAGCTATTGTGCGACGCCTCCAAAATAGGTCCTAACTGCTTCTAGGGGATAGGGGGTCAAGTGGCGCTTGCCAATCTACTTGACCGCCGTGGTGGAGGGGCCGGCGCCTGAGGGGCAGCCGGACCGTACACCACGGCTCTCCACCCGACCCTATCCTGAGCACGCTCAAACGCCGTGTCCGAAAAAGTCTTCCAATCAGAACGAGTGCCACTAGTTTCGCCTAGCTGCTGAATCAGTAGCTTAAGAAAATAGTGTCGGGAGGAGGCTGGAGGCCGGCCTTGCTGCCGAGCCACATCCATTGTGCAGTCAAAAGTCGTACGAGGAAGACGAGAAGCCGGCATGCGCATCACATGGCCTAGCCACTGCATTGATCGCTTTGCCACAAGGCTCTCAATTGGCTCAGTGTCGCACGCCTGCCGAATATAAGTTAATCTGTGCCGGTCGACCAGGCGCACACCCAGAATGCGACGAAGGCAGTTAGAGTGGGCAACCTCCAATCGAGTCAGTTGTGTTTTAGTAGGGGCCCATGTTTCGCAGCCGTACAGAAAGTGGGGCAGCACGAAAGTGTTGTAAACCCGCATCTTAGACTGCACTTGCATCTTCTTGCTGGCCCAAATCTTATCAAAAGACGCAAACACGCCCAGCGCGCGACCGACACGCACACCGATCTCCTTTTCCACACCACCACTCTGGGTTATCCAACTCCCTAGATACTTAAATGCAGAGACGGTCTTCACTTCACCACCAGTCAGCGCAAACGTGGGCAGATCCGCGACAAAATCTGCTGGCAAAATCATCACTTCTGTCTTGGCGGCGTTGATTTGCATGCCAAAGCTAGAGGACACTTTGTCAAGGATTTTCAGCATAAGCGCCAACTGAGCTGGGTCATGCGAAAACAAACATAAATCGTCGGCATACATCAGCGTTACTATGCGCTCAACCGACGACGACAACACAGAGCCGCCGGCTCGAGTCACGAACCAAAACACCCGCGAATTCAAATCCCAAATTCAAATCCCAAACCCAACCAACCAACACACCTGCACGAAGCCCTCTTCGTCCACGTTGCACACTCCAGACGACACGATGTAACTGTCACCAGCTGTGTCCACCTATTGTTGGTGTGTTTGAGTGCGTGTGCGTGTGTGTGGTGTGTGTGTGTGTGGGGGGGGGGGGCTGGTGTGGTTTGTATTGTGTGGTGTGTGTGTGCTGTGTGGGTATGTGGTGTGTGGTGCGTTTGTGTGTGGTGTGTTTGTGTGTTGTGTGTTGTGTGTTGTGTGTGTGTGTGGTGTGTGTGCGTGTGTGTGTGTGTGTGTGTGTGTGGCTTGTGTGTGTGTGTGTGTGTGTGTGGCTTGTGTGTGTGTGTGTGGTGAGTGTGTGTGTGCGTGTGGCGGTGATGGTGCACAGATGGGGAGTGGAGTTTAATTTGGCACAGCCTTGCGCACACACGCACGCACGCACACACACACGTACACACACACACACACACTACACACACCACACACACACACACGGGCACACACGCACGGACACACATGCGTGCACCCCCCACACACAGACCAGGTGCCCACCTTCCGCACACACAGGCCCTGTGCACACACAGAATCCATCTGCCCACCTTATGCCCCCCACACCTACACCCTCCCCCCCCACACACACGTGCATGCACACGCACACTCACACACATACACACACACACACACCTGCCCACACCTGCCCCCCCCACACACACGTGAATGCACACGCACACTCACTCACACGCACACACACACACAACACACGTGCATGCACACGCACACTCTCACACACACACACGTGCACGCACGCACCTTTTGCACTCCGTACACGTCGCACATCACGTCGAAGCGCGTGAACAGGCTGTTGACGAGCGTACACACACGTGCATGCACACGCACACTCTCCCCCTCTCTCACACACACACACACACATGCACACACGCGTGCACACACGCACCTTTTGCACTCCGTACACGTCGCACATCGCGTCGAAGCGCGTGAAGAGGCTGTTGACGAGCGTGAGCACGGCTGACGCGGGCACATCGCGCGACATCGACGTGAAGTCGGCAATGTCCATGAAAAGTACCGTCACCTGCTTGTGGCTGCGCGCGAGGTTGCCCTGGCGAGGGGAGGGGGAGGTGAGGGAGGGGGGGGGGGGGAGGGTGAGAGGTGGCGGGTCGTGGGGGGAGGCACAACACGTTCAACGGGGCTCTACTGGGACAGCCCGCAAGGCCATGCAGCGCGCCAGCCCACCAGCACCTTGACTCAAGCTTGACTCAAGCCTGACCCAATTGGGCTACAACCCTTCTGCTTCTTCTCCCGCTACTGCTTCGTCGGGCTTTACCGCGTCTGCTTCTGCTCCTGCTTTGCGGTGGCTGGCGCGGCGAGCACGCTGGTACCTAGTTTCTCGGGATAACAGGCGTGTCCTCAAGGGAAAGCCCCACGGCAGGTCAGGCGTGAGCCGCCCGTTGATGAACGCCTCCCCGCTGTGACTAGTCTGGTTTGCCCGCCTGTCCTTTCTGTCCCCTGTCCCCATGTTCGGGCCTCGGCCTTGGCTTGTCACTCTGTCTCTGTCGGGTTTAGGTTTCGTGTAACACGCCCCCCCCCCCCCTCCAAAAAAAGCCCGACGTAACGCTCGCCTCTGGAAGGCTAGCACACTGCGTGGCCTTGCGGGCTCTCCTAGTAGATCCCCCCCAGCCGGTGTTTTAAGAGGCGTCTGCGTCAGCCGTTTTCACGGGGCCGGTCTGCACGGGAAGCAAAAGTTGAGACCCGCACTTTCCACACACAAATCGCTGAAGGCCTAAGCAGCTCGAGCTGTCCGCTAAGCATGCTCAACACCATCGCGGCCACGGCGCCACTAGTGGCGGCTTGCGAGCGCGTTTTATTATACCGCGTTATTTAGTGGCGGGCGCGATGCTGATTTGAACTCAACTTTGGTTTTGCCGAAAGGGGGGGTCAAATATGAGTCGAGGGGGGTTAAATGTGAGTCGAATATTTGCATATGGCCACCCCCACCGAAGTTGGCCACACAAGTTGGACATTTCCGAGAATGCCCAAACGCCCCTCCCACGCCGCCCCGCCGCGAACCGCGGCACCCAGGACGTGTGTTAAAATGAAAGTAGGCTTGTGGGGCCGCCGCGGGGCCTGGGGAGAGGCATGGGCGTGTGCGCTGGGGGAGGGGCGGCTCAACTGCATGGGCGCATGGAACTTTCCGGCCGCCATGCGCGGCCCAGACCATATGGCCGGACCTAATTCCAGCGCCGCGGGCTTGCCACGTATGCCATTAAGGTTGCCTTCGGCTGGCGAAGCGCGCGGTCTTGTCTGCGTCACGCCCATGGTGTGTGAACATTCCAAACTTTGGATCGAAGGATCACCGCCGAGAGCCGTCATCTGGTCTTCATTCCACAGCCACAAGTTTGCACGCATGCCCATTTAGTTCGTGTTCGAAGGGCATCGCTTGTGGTTGAGTTTGCGCGCGTCCAGACGCCGAAAGGTCCAGCGGCACGCGAAAACACACCTCTGCCGCTGGACCTTTCGGCGTCTGGACGCGCGCAAACTCAACCACAAGCGATGCCCTTCGAACACGAACTAAATGGGCATGCGTGCAAACTTTTGGCTGTGGAATGAGGTCCGGAACTGCCCCCTAGGAGGAGAACGCCGCCGCCAAAGTTTTTTTTTTGCAATGTCCGACTTTGTGGCACTTGTGAGGCCAACTTGGGTGGGGGTGGCCATATGTGAGTTGACTAAAATAATTTAGAATTTGGGTGCTTGCCGCGTTTGTATCATTATTGTTTTATTTCCCGTTTTGACGTCACTTTTAGCGTTTGTTTTACTTTTTCGGGCTTGTTGATTGGAAATCGACCTTGCCGGCACGTCCTCGGAATTATTTAATCGGCAAAGCAAAGCGGTACTACGGTATTACCTACGCAAGGCCCAGCCGGTCGCACTTTTGCTTCCAGCAGGAGACGGCGAAAGCCGTTCGTCAAAGGGCAGGCGAAGCGATTCGAAACTCGGTGTGACGAAACCTTTGCGTCTACTCCCGCAGCCAATGCCAAGTCACACTTCGTTCCTTGGGTCTCTCTGCTTACCCCTGGCTTAGCCTTTTTCTTCTTTAAAAGCCATGACTACAAAAGCTCAAAAAGAAGCCTCCAGGTATAAACTAAAGGTAGCTGCTCCCCCCCCCCGGGGGGAAGATGGCCACGCATTCGCCTGGTCCCCTCCTAACCAGGAGACTTACGGGGAGGGCGTTCCGCCATCCCCGGGCGACTAGCAACTCGCAAGTCGAGCTGCTCGTCGGAAAGTTTCGGAAAGCTCGCACGTTGGTTCTGGCTACACTAGTCCCCTCCTAACGAGGAGACTTACAGGCCCTACCACATTCACAACACCTGAGGCGGCGCCTCAGGCGTCCCATTCCATGGCGCGGATCAGGCGGCGCCTCAGGCGCTCCGACCGCCTTAGGCGCCGCCTGAGGCGCAACCCTGATCGCCTCAGGCGTCGCCTCAGGCGTTATCCAAACCGCCTCAGGCGCCACCCCGACCGCCTCAGGCGCCCACTACCGCCTGAGGCGCACCCCGGACCGTCTCAGGCGTTATGAGCGCATTCCATGGCGCGGATCAGACGTTGCGATTTTGGTAGGGAGGGAGGACGTTCCGCCATCCCTGGGCGACTAGCAGCTCGCAAGAGCTGCTGTTACAGTTACATCGGCTTTCCAGCAAAGACTACCTCTAGTCCTAGTACCACCGCCTAGACCCAAGTCCAGTTCTGGCCTTAATAACTTGTGAGGGGCGGTAGCCACCAGCCAGCTGCCTGCCAACGTGTAGTCCTAGGGCAAAAAGGAGAGCTATTGTGCGACGACTCCAAAATAGGTCCTCACTGCTTCCAGGGGATAGGAGGTCAAGTGGTGCTTGCCAATCTGCTTGACCGCCGAGGTGGAGGGGCCGGCGCCTCGCAAGAGCTGTTAGTCGGAAGAAAAAAAAACCACCATGTTGATCTGGCGGCCGTACTTTTGCTGCCGGCAGGAGACGGCGGAGGGACTTATAATAACTCGGTGTGATGAAACAATCATTCGGTGTGATGGAAGAAAAAATGTGTGAAGAAAAAATGTGCGATGAAAAAAATGAAGCCTTGAAACAAATGTCTTCTCCTGCAGCCAATGCCGAGTCACTTCGTCCCTCGGGGAACCCCTCACCATGTTGATTTGGCGGTTCAGGTCTGCCGGCTGCACGCTTGTGAAGAACTCGACGATGTGGCGAGGGAAGCCCTGGGACAGCACGTTGAGCTGCGTGCGCGCGCGCGTGTGTGTGTGTGTGTGTGTGTTTGTGCGCGCGTGTGTGTGTGTGTGTGTGCATGGCGAGGGAAGCCCTGGGACAGCACGTTGAGCTGCACGCGCATGTGTGTGTGTGTGTGTGTATGTGTGTGTGTGTGCGCGTGTGTGTGTGTGTGCATGGCGAGGAAAGCCCTGGGACAGCACGTTGAGCTGCACGCGCGTGTGTGTGCGTGTGTGTGTGCGCGTGTGTGTGTGTGCGTGTGTGTGTGTGTGTGTGTGTGCATGGCGAGGGAAGCCCTGGGACAACACGTTGAGCTGCGTGCGTGTGTGTGTGTGTGTGTGTGTGTGTGTGTGTGTGTGTGTGTGCATGGCGAGGGAAGCCCTGGGACAGCACGTTGAGCTGCATGCGTGTGCGTGTGCGTGTGTGTGTGTGTGCGTGTGTGTGTGTGTGCGTGCATGTGTGTGCGTGGTGTGTGTGTGTGCATGGTGAGGGAAGCCCTGGGACAGCAAGTTGAGCTGCGTGCGTGTGTGTGCACGTGTGTGTGTGTGTGTGTTGGGTGGGTGGAGGGGGGCATGTGCGTGTGTGTGCACGTGTGTGTAGAGGGAGGGCAGAGGGCCAGTCTCAAGAAGGTTTACATGTGAAGTGCCACACACACACACACACACACACACACACACACACACACACACACACACACACGCGCACACATACTGGATGTGAGATACAACACACACAAACATTCACAAACACCCAAACACACAAACGTCCACACCCACAACACAACTGCATACGCATGCGCGCGCGCACACATATCGAGAGATATCGTTACAGAGAACTCTGCACGGCAGACCTAGATAGGCTGATTCTAGTCATCAATTGAGGAGATTCCGTTTGAAGGCGGGAGACCAACCGTGCGCCAGCAAGAGGGTGAACAACCTCATTCGTAAAGCAGTGGGGGAACGGGGCAGTGGCGGGTCATTGACGGCTGTGTTCGTCAATCCGCCTCGACGGAGTTTAAACTAGGTGTCGGCAGAAGGACTTCCACAGTTGTGGAAATCATGCTAAGATGATCCACTCGGTGGTGACTCGCTCGGCGAACTCGGGGCGCTCGGGGATGTCGCGTGTGAAGTTGAAGAGATGGATGTTTCCGGAGGGCGTAGAACGTGACGGAGTGGGCGCAAAAGTCACCGGCGTGAGCCGGAGGAAGGTGATGGCGCCGCCGGCACAGAGCGAAGTCGTGTCCGAACAGCGGTAGTCGTGCAAGTGGGAGGCAGTGGGAAGGAGGCAGCGGGAGGGTAATCGGAGGGAGAGGGGGAGGGGCGGGAGGGTTAGGGAGGGACGGGGGGCACAAGATGGGGTGGGGTGCAGCGGGGATGGAGGGGTGGAAGACAGGAGAAGGGAGGGAGGAGAGGGGAGAGAGGAGGGAGCCACACTGTGGCCCGGCCACATGGCGCATACATAGGCGCTGGTAGCATGGGGGGGGGGTGCATGGGGTGCATGTGCGCGCATGGGGCGCATGGGGAGGGGCAACTCCATGTGACGAGCATGTGGGTGTATGGAGGTCGACGGGGCGGCAGTGGGATAAGCGGTGGGTCTCTTGAGGTGGGGCGTGGGGTCGAATGAACGACTGGGCAGTGGGCGGTGGGCGGGACGGTGGCGGCTGGAGGAACTCGGTAGCTCAAGTTGAGCGCTGGCTCGGGCCGCATGGCGGTCGAGGTGATGGCACTGAGATACCTGGGCTCCGTTGTCTGAAGCTGCAGAGCTGCGGGGGGGGGGAAATCTGTGCGGTAGGGCGTCATGTGTTTTTTGCCATGTGGAGGGCGTGCGAGAGAGTGCGGATGGACTGAGTTCCTGGATGCATGCGTCGACTGGCTGCTGAATTGGCAGCCCGACGACAGGGGGCGTACGGAGGAGGAGAGGCGGCGAGAATCGGCGGCGGCATGGGTGAAGGGGGGTTGACGTAGGCGGCGGCGATGACTGCGCGCCCACAGAGTGGGGCGCCCACAGAGTGAGGCGCCCACAGGGCGCCCACAGGGCGCCCACACACACACACACACACACACACACGCACGCACACGCACCCCCCCCCCCCACACACACACACCCACACACATCACAGCTGCGCACGCGCCAGTGCCTCTAGGCTCATCTCCACACACACACACACACACACAACACACCTGTGCACGCGTGAGAGCCTCTAGGCTCATCTCCACATACACACACTCACAGTAACAGTAACAGTAACAGTAACAGTAACAGTAACAGTAACAGTAACAGTAACAGTAACAGTAACACGGGGTTTCCAGCTAAGCAGGCTACTCTTTTACTAGAGACACCCGCCGATACTCCAGCACACTTCAGTACTAGAGTACCGCCGGCTCCCGGCCGATAGACTACCGCTCCCGCCGGCTAGACTACCCCAAACAGCGGTCTCTGACACACTCACACACAAACACAACAACAACAACAACAACAACGAACAACACACACCTGCGCACGCGCGAGCGCCTCCAGGCTCATCTCCATGTGCTTCTGAACGGTCACGTCGGTCTGCGTGATGAGTACCACTGGTCGGCCGGTTTGTGGGTCCGTCACGGGCTTGACAAACACCTCGTGGAAGCAGATAGGGGGCACCTGCATGCGTGTGGGTGTGTGCGAGTGTGTGTGTGTGTGTGTGAGAGTGTGTGTGTGTGTAAGCAGATTGGGGGTACCTGTATGTGTGTGAGTGTATGTGTGTGTGCGAGTGTGTGTGTAAGCAGATCGGGGTCACCTGCATGTGCACGAGTTTGTGTGTGTGTGTGCATGTGTGTGTGTGTGTGGTCGATTTTACAGTCCGTCGGACGCCTTTGATGGCGCATTAGACCCTAGGAAAGAGGCCGGCAGCTGTCAAAATTAGACCCCTAGCATGCCATCTGCCATCATGATTGCTGTGCACGCGGTGCGTGCTCAAAACAGGCGACAAGGAAGTCAGCCAGCTCGTGCCAAAACCTGGGGTTCTCCTGGCCTGGCCGAGGATTCATAAACTCCCGCATCCGCTCATCTAAATCGGCCTCCTCGGGGCGAGGGATGGACCGAAACAGGCTGTGGGCCTGCACCCGTGCCTCTTCATAGGCAGGGCACTCAAATACCATGTGTGCCTCATCCTCTAGCCCACCGCATAGGCAGCACGCCCGCTGGCTGCGTCGCTGCCTCTGTCCCGCCACGGCGTAGCGCCCCCGCTCTATCTGCAGCTCATGGAGCCCCATCCTGAACCTAGCTAGAGCCGTGATCCGGGCAGCACTGTTCAGCCCTGAGCTCAACAGGGCCGGTGGCTCGCTGTCGCTACCCGCCATCCACCGCATGTAGGTCAGCATCTTAAAGCCGCGCGACCACTCCTCAGGTACATCACGCACGGTAGTGCCGCTCGGCAGCGCCGGTGTGCTTGTCGCGGCGGCCAGCCACGCCGCGGTCGCCACGTCCAGCAGGTTGGTGATGCGTACCGGTCCCTCCTGGTCCCACGCCAGGGTGTGCCCCACAGTTCCGAGGCACACCTGCAAGCGTGCCGCCCAGCACGTCCCCCCCGCTTCGGCCAGCCCCCAGCTCTCCCGCATTGCATCTTTAAGCAGGTCACCGTCAGGCCGCCCCCGCGCCTTATCCCAAAAGCGCGTCGCCTGGCGCAGCCAATCTGCCGCCAGCGGCCGCCACCCTGCCTCCCGCGCCAAAATCCCCAGTTGCTGCCCGTTGCTGCGGACTCCTAGGGACGCACGGGTAAATTGCAGAAGCACTTCCTCCAGGGTGCGCCATCCGTCGCGTGCGGCCTTAGCGCCCCTCCCACTCCTGCCTCTCTCCCACCGTCCGCCCGCCCCGGCAAACACGCCCCCCCCAGCATCCGCCATCATCGCAGGGCCCCACACCTCACACCCGTAATTTAGCACAGGCCGTACTTGCGTGTCGAACAGGTGGGCCTTAATGCCAACATTGTTAAGGCGTATTATATAGCATCTGCGAGTTAGCGCGTATCTGGTGCGCTGGCCCCTAGAGCGTCGGGTGCCCACGTCCCCCCCCACTGCCCGCCGGTGGTGGAAGAGCATGCCCAGATATGGGAACTCGTGTGTCATGGGTAGATCTGCTCCTGCAAACTTCAGCGTTACCCTCCCCCCTGCCGCCCCGACTGGGCAGAACTGGTCATTGAACACCACCCCTTCTGACTTCTTAACGTTTACTGTTAGTGCGCGCGTGCCGCAAAAGGCGTGCAGAGTATCTAGCATGCGTTGAAGCGCTTCGGGCGACTCTGCCAGCAGCGTCAAGTCATCAGCGTACAGCAGCAGCCGTAGTAACCGCCCCGCCATCTCCACCCCATCACCCGGGAGCTCTGCGTCTAGTACTCCCTCCAATGCGTCAATAAAAAGCCCAAACAGCAGCGGTGACAGTGGGTCGCCTTGCATGACCCCCTTGTGTGAAGGAAACGCGGGTCCCACTTTCCCATCGATGCGCACACACATTGCGGACCCATCGTACATGGCAATCAGCGCCGCCATGAACTCCCCATGTACCCCCAGGCTCCTTAGGCACTCCCAAAGCAATGGGCGGTGCACGCAATCGTAAGCCTTCCTGAAGTCAATAAAGGCAGCGTACAGCGGTTTGCGCTGGAGGCCGCTCTTCTCAATAAGGTGTTGCAGGATGAAGGCATTATCTGGGGTCCCCCTCTTCTTCCGGAAGCCTGCCTGGCCCCGCGCCCTGTACCCCTCCCGTTCTGCTAAGGCGTCCAGCCTGTTCATAAGCACCAAGCTGTATAGCTTGGCGAGGGCATTCCCCACCGTGATCCCTCGGTAATCGTCCCGCACGTCTAGGCTGCCTTTCGGCTTTGGCACCGGCGTGGTTGCCCCCAAGTGCCATGCAGTCGGGTACCCCTCACGGAAGACCCGATTGAGCAGGTGTGTGATGGGGCCAGCGAGCAGGTGCTCCTCATCCACAGCATCCGTTGCATCGCCCCCTCCGCCGCCCTAGCCCATGCCCTCTGATAGAACTCTATCGGCATGCCGTTTACGCCTGGGGCTTTGCCCGCGTCCATGCCCATCAGTGCCGCATACACCTCCGCCTCAGTAAATGAATTATTTAGCGCTGCCGCCCGCTCCGTGGCCGTCGTCGTGGGGAGGGCAAACGGGGCCCCGTGCCCATGGTCAGTGGCATCATCCGTGTTAGTCGTATTAGTCGTATGAGTCGTATCAGTGGCGTTAGCATGGTTGTCCCCCAGCAAATCCCTAAAATAATCTGTCCACCCCTCCACGTCCCTCAGACCGACCGCCTGGCCAGGCAGTTTCAACCGCTGCCAAAACCGCCGAGGGTTCCCCTTCCTGTCCTCAATCAGCTCGGTGTGTTCCCGGGCCTCGCTCGCGCGGCGGGAGCGCCGCGCGGTCCGCCTATAGGCCTTCCCTGCCTCTTTGGCGGCCGGTGACTGCGCCCCGTGCGCTCGTTCCGCTTCCCGGCACGCGCGGCGTGCGTCCTTGCACTCCTGAGTGTACCATATGTTGTGTGGTCGCACCCCCCCGTCCCCGGTCATGGGCCGCACCAAGACCGCACCCACCTCACCCGACGCGTGCAACGCCCGGGCTGCCCGCTCGACCGCGCCCTCGAGGCGGCTGAGCTCCTCATCCACCGTCGGTGCCCCCCGAGCTCCCAAAACGTCCGTCATCATCCCCCCCAGGAGCTGTGCGTACGCCCCCTCGCCCCCCTGTGGCCACCTAAACCTGGCCGGCGTTTCGCTCGGGGCGCCGGCCTGAGCCGCAGGTACCGCAGTAGCGGGCTCATAAGTAAGGGTCAGTACTACTGGTCTGTGGTCAAACCTGCCCCCGCCTAGCCTTGGTGGGTGTTGGTCGTGCACATGTAGGGTAGTGCCCGGCCGTGGTGCCCCCGCGCCACTAAAGGCGAGGTCAGGGGACGCCACAAAGTAGTCGACCAGACTACGTTTTTCCTGCCCCAGTGCGTGGTAGGTGAGGGCCCCATGCTCATCCCCCGGAAGGCGACCATTAAGGATAACCATTCCCATGTCCCGGCATAACTGCAGCAGGCGCTGCCCATGCGCGTTGTGCACGCGGTCAGCCGACTCTCTCGGCCCCACCTGCCCTGCCTGCGCGATGTCGCCCTCACGCACCGCAGGGGCGGGCCCCCCATCCCCCCTGTCCCTATCCCTATCATCCTCCTGCCCTGTGCGTGCGTTGAGGTCGCCCAGCACGAGGACCTCCCCCTTTGCCCGGTACTTAGAGATGCCCTCTACCAGGGCTGTTATGTGTGCCTCTACTGACAGGTTCCCCCCCTCGAGCAGCAGATACTTGGATTTCGCGTGGGGGATGTACGCGGCGCACGCGTACACGTCCCTAGCGCCCGTGATCCTAAACCAGAGCATCCCAAGCTCGGGCACATCCCGAATAACGCTGACCTTCCCCGTAACAGCATGGCTAACATACAGCGCAACCCCCCCACTGTCTGATTTGTGGGGGCGCTGGCTGCATGCGAGGCATTTGAATCCTGGGATGGCAGGTGGGGGCTTACCGGAATGCCCGGTTTCGGTGAACGCCACGACGTCCGCGTTTGCCTGCAGCCACTTGGTGAGGGTGGGGTGATTGTGTAAGAGGTCATGTCCCCTCATAATGTTCCAGTTCATGATCCGCAGGCCGCTCAGCTGGGGGGGAGCGTGGTCACGCCGCAGCCCCCCGGGCCCATGCCCCCTCCCTTGCCCCCGTCACCCGTGCCGTTCCCGCCCTTGTCCCCGCCCCTGTCGTCGCCGCGGCCGCCCGCCGCCGCCGCCGCCGCCGTTGCTGCGACCGCAGCCGCGACCGCCCCCGCCGTCATTCCCGCCCCCGCCCCACCTCCCCGCATTGCCATGCGCCTCTGGCTCTGGTGCTCGGCATACGGCAGGTGTGGGAAGATGGCACAGCCCGGCCGCCTCATGTTCGCCGTGCACCGCGGCAGGAGCATGCGCGCGCGGATGAACGCCGCATGCCCCTCGTTCGCGACCGTGAAGACCACCTTGCTCTTGTGGTCGTTAGCAAACATGACGCGTGCCTGCACCACGGTCACGTGGTGCGGCCCCAGCAGCGTGGTGAGAGCTCGCTCCGTGCCGCGTGCGAGCGCGTGGCGAGCGTCGCTGACACGCTCCCGCACCACCACGGCGAACGTGAGGCCCCGCCGCTCACAGCCGCTGGCAGCGGTGGCGGGCCCGGCGGCTGCGGCGGCCCAGGCAGCTGCTGCTGTGCTGCCGGCACTGGCTGCGCGACCGTGACTGGCGCGCGCGCCGCCACCGGCACCTGCCGGCCCGCCGCCTCCCCCCCCCGAGCGGCTGCCTCCAGCGCCTGCACCTGCTCCGTCAGCGCAGCCACCTTTGCTGCCATCTCCCTGGACTTACCCTGGTCCACATGGAACTGGGCCAGAGCCAGCACCTCGTGCTTCTCCATGCGCCCCATGCGCTCATCCAGATCGGCCACCCCGTCCTTCGCCACGCTCAGCTCTGGCACAAGGCGGAGGAGGGGCCCAAAGGCCACGTCGTGTGTGTAAGAGAGAGATTTTGTGTGTGACCCGAGCCGGCGGCTCTGTGTTGTCGTCGTCGGTTGAGCGCATAGTAATGCTGATGTATGCCGACGATTTATGTTTGTTCTCGCATGACCCAGCTCAGTTGGCGCTTATGCTGAAAATCCTTGACAAAGTGTCCTCTAGCTTTGGCATGCAAATCAACGCCGCCAAGACAGAAGTGATGATTTTGCCAGCAGATTTTGACGCGGATCTGCCCACGTTTGCGCCGACTGGTGGTGAAGTGAAGACCGTCTCTGCATTTAAGTATCTAGGGAGTTGGATCACCCAGAGTGGTGGTGTGGAAAAGGAGATCGGTGTGCGTGTTGGTCGCGCGAGAGCCTTGTGGCAAAGCGATCAATGCAGTGGCTAGGCCATTTGATGCGCATGCCGGCTTCTCGTCCTCCTCGTACGACTTTTGACTGCACAATGGATGTGGCTCGGCAGCAAGGCCGGCCTCCAGCCTCCTCCGACACTATTTTCTAAGCTACTGATTCAGCAGCTAGGCGAAACTAGTGGCACTCGTTCTGATTGGAAGACTTTTTTTGGACACGGCGTTTGAGCGTGCTCAGGATAGGGTCGGGTGGAGAGCCGTGGTGTACGGTCCGGCTGCCCCTCAGGCGCCGGCCCCTCCACCACGGCGGTCAAGTAGATTGGCAAGCGCCACTGACCCCCTATCCCCTAGAAGCAGTTAGGACCTATTTTGGAGGCGTCGCACAATAGCTCTCCTTTTTGCTCTGGGACTACACGTTGGCAGGCAGCCGGCTGGTGGCTACCGCCCCTCACAAGTAATTGTTAGGGCCAGAACTGGACTTGGGTCTAGGCGGTGGTACTAGGACTAGAGGTAGTTTTTGCTGGAAAGCCGATGTAACTGTAACTGTAACTGTAAGGCCTGCGAGTTTTTTTGCGAGTTCATAATGGTTTTAACCATTTAAGGCCTCCCTGAGTGGATTGTAAAACTCTCATCATCTCATCATCAACTGAGGGGCGTGACGTTGAACCCCGTTTGGGCCATAGTTCCCTTTTAAACCGTGCCTGGCCGCCCGCGCCCAGCATTATCCAATGCCAGCAAGTGTCACAAGTCTCTGAGCGCGAGGGGGGCGTCAGGGACTGCGTGGAGATCGCAGAAATGTCGAAAAGTGTCCACACTTTCTTCACACTCGCAAAATCGCAACCCTTACCATCTAAGGTCGCCTGTGATGCCCATAGCACATTTACACCCCAGGAACGCGCGGTTTCAATTTCGTCGATTTTCATGATGGCTGAAAAGGTCCCGCCTGGCCTGTGCCTCGCCAGCAGTCGACGACTGTCCAGGGGCCATTTCGCTCCCAGCGCGTGCCTGCACGCCCCTTCACCCCCCCTACCTAGCATTATCCGATGCCAGCATGCACCACACGTCCCTCTGCACGCGGGGGGCCGTCGGGAATGGTCGCAGCGTCCTGAATATCGGGAAACAGTCCACACTTTCCACCCCCCCGTAAAATCGCAAACCTTACCATCTAAGGTCGCCCGCGATGCCCATAGCACATCTACACCCCATGAACATATATTTTCAGTTTCGAGGATTTTCATGATGGCTGGCATGTTCGGCGGGGGTTCGGCGCCTCAAGGAAAAGGTATGGGGACTGCGATGGTACTGTCATGACCCCTGTAGGAGGCCCTCCTATGGCACTGAATGCCCTGTACAGTGATTTCCTTTTCGGCTGTCCACGGCCATTTGGCTGTATGCCGGCTGTACTTTGACCTCGAACACAGCTCAACCCATCCAGTGGATTTTTTTGTCTGACAAGCCCGCCAGACAGAGCACGTCAACAGCTTTCAAATTACCTATGTATGAGGGCAAACGGTCAACGGGAGGTCAACGGTCAGCGCGGTCAACGCAAAATCCGACTGTGGAATAATTAATTAAAAATCCTGAAAAGGAAATCACTGGCCCTGTATGATACTGGCATAGCCCTGTATGGTACTGTCACTGTCAATGGGCCCCACACCTGCCACGCGTTCGCCTCGCGGTCCTCCTCCTTCGCTGCGTCGCCGTCGTCGCCGTCGTCCTGCCCGCCGACGTTCGAAAAGTTTGAGTAGTTGAACACACACAGCGCCGCCGCAAGCAGGTTGTCCAGCGCGTCCTGCGTTGGGGGTGGTTTGAGTGGCAGAGTGGTTCACGGTGTTCGGGTGGCTTGAGTGGCAGTTGGCCACGATGTTTGAGTGGTTTGAGTGGCAGTTGGTCACAATGTTTGAGTGGTTTGAGTGGCAGTTGGCCGCGATGTTTGAGTGGCAGTTGGCCACGATGTTTGAGTGGTTTGAGTGGCAGTTGGCCACGATGTTTGAGTGGTTTGAGTGGCAGTTGGTCACAATGTTTGAGTGGTTTGAGTGGCAGTTGGCCACGATGTTTGAGTGGTTTGAATGGCAGTTGGCCACGATGTTTGAGTGGTTTTAGTGGCAGTTGGCCACGATGTTTGAGAGGTTTGAGTGGCAGTTGGCCACGATGTTTGAGTGGTTTGAGTGGCAGTTGGCCACGATGTTTGAGTGGTTTGAATGGCAGTTGGCCACGATGTTTGAGTGGTTTTAGTGGCAGTTGGCCACGATGTTTGAGAGGTTTGAGTGGCAGTTGGCCACGATGTTTGAGTGGTTTGAGTGGCAGTTGGTCACGATGTTTGAGTGGTTTGAAAGGCAGTTGGCCATGATGCTCGCGTGCACCGTGTCGAGTACAAGCTTGCCGCCCGGCCGCAGCTTCGCAAGTGTGTCACAACGCACCAACCCACTCGGCAATATATCTACACAGCAGAGACCCCACGATTCTGATCCAAGTTCAACAAGTGAGGCTCAGTATGGCAGCTAGCCCTACCACATTCCCAACGCCTGAGGCGCCGCAGGCGTTGCATTCACTTGCGCGAATCAGGCGGCGCTTCAGGCGCTCCGACCGCCTGAGGCGCCGCCTGAGGCGCACCCACGATCGCCTCAGGCGTCGCCTCAGGCGTCGCTTTAGGCGTTATCCTAACCGCCTCAGGCGCCACACCGACCGCCTCGGGCGCCCACCACCGCCTGCGGCACACCCCGGACCGTCTCAGACGTTACGACCGCATTCACTTGCGCGGATCAGACGTTAGGATTTTGGCAGGCTGGCAAGTGCAGAGAGCCACGCCAAAGAATGCTCGGACAACAACCGACAAACAACCTCCGCACAACCCAGGGCACAACCTACCTTGTTGCCCGCACCCGAGCGCCGCATCAGCTTGCTGACTGTCGGTGGCGCAGCCGGTGTGTACGGGCGCTGTGGCCCAGCCCGCTCCGAGGGGGCGTGCTGTAGGCCTGTGTGCATGTGCGTCGGTGTATATGTGTGCGGTTCGGTGCGGTGCAGGTGCGATGCAGTGTGTGCGGTGCGGTGCTGTGTGTGCAGGTGCGGTGCGGTGTGTGCAGGTGCGGTGAAGTGTGTGCGGTGCGGTGCACCTGCGTGCATGTGCTTCGGTGGGGTGCGGGTGGGGCAGATGGTGAGGCACATCCGAGTGAGTTAGCGACCCCGCGCACACGCAAGCGCACACGCATGCACACACGCATGTCCTGTCCTGTGCGGGAACGCGATACCGACCCACGCAGCCAATCTAACACATGGACACACGCGTGCAGTACGACAGCTCTGTGCGTGTGGTGAATTCAATTGGCTGAGTTTTCCACCGCATTTTTTTTTATGAAGAGGGAAAAAGCTGGTGCACAAAGCACGCACGCACTGATGCTACGGCGCGGCCGTTCGGCGAACGAGGTGCGCGTGTGGGTGCAGTCCGTGGCCGAGGCTGCTGACGGCGCTGTTGCTGGCGCTGTTGCTGTGGCTGCTCCGCACATCACAGCCGTGACGCAGTGTATCTCGCTCGAGGCGTCAGAGACCTGCGAGTGGGTGCATGAGGGTGCATACATGTGGATGTGTGCATGCGCATGCGCGTGCGCATACGTGTGCATGCGCACGTTGACGTGCACGTCAACGTGCACATGCACGTGCACGTGCACATGCGCTTGTGCATGTGCGCGTGCGCGTGCATGTGCGTGTGCATGTGCGCATGGCGGTGGATGTGCACGCGATTGCCGCGTGCGCGTGCGTGCATGGGCTTTCGCCGCATGCGCGTGCGCGTGCGCGTGCGCGTGCATGTGCGTGGCGCTCACCATCAGCTCGCCGCTGTACGGCGAGTGCTTCTGAGTGGCGTGCCCCTCTCCCGGGCCGCTGCCAGTGGACGGCAGCGCGGCCGCGCTGCGGTGCCCCCCTGCCACAGAGATGGGCGTAAGCCGCACCGTGCCCAGCACGAGCCTGGCCGCCGCGTGCCCGTGCGAGATGTGGGACATGTTTGAAATCGCGAGGCGCGCGTCGCGGAACATTTGCATCGCGCGCGAGGCGCGCCACGACCGGTCGACGGCGGCGTGGCCTGCGGCGTCTGGTTTGGACAGGGCACACGCGGCAGGCGTCACCACCGCAGCACCCACGACGACCGCGCTCGCGCAGTCGCCCGGCAGCCGGCCACTCCTGCTGCGCTGCATCGAGGCGAGGCGCAGGTCGCGCGAGGGCGGGGGCGTGGGCGGCATGCTGCACACGATCGCACGGCGGGCCGGCGGCGGTGCGCCGCACCGCGGCGGCGGCGGAGCTTCGGCTAGCTGGTTGTCGTGCGTCGGGACGTCGCCGCGGCCCACCTCAGGGTTGCCGGGGTGCTGCTGCTGCTGCTGCGGCTGCTGTGGCTGCTGCTGCTGCGGTTGCGCCTCGTGCGCCTGCTGCTCCTGCGGCCCCGGCTGCAGCAGCGGTGGCAGGTCCCATGAGAGAGCTCCGCCATCAGGCAGCAGCGACATCCGGCTGCCCGCGGGCGCCTCCCCCGACGAGCTCGTCTCATGGGGCACCGCGCCCAAGCAGCTGAGCTGCGGGCCAGACATGGCATCGACGCTCATGCGCATCGTCGTTGCGGCGCGCGCTGGGGGCAGCTCAGTCCTGGGCGAGGCGGGTGGCACGTATGGCGCGCGGCCGCGGGTGCGATGGTGGGAGCCGCCTCGGCCATCTGCGGGGGTGGTGGGAGGATGTTGGGCGAAAGGTGGGCGAAAGGTGGGAGGTGGGAGGGGGCGGGCGAAAGGTGGGCGAAAGGTGGGCGGAAGGTTGGGCGGAGGTGGGAGGAGGTGGCAGTGGAAAGGGTGCGTCATGATGGGGACAGCGTGGTCATGGCACGTTGGTGCGGGGCGGGATGATGATGAGAAAGGGGACCAGTGCTCCTTCAATTGATTCTGAGGCAGCAGCTCTGTGAGGCCCTTGCAGAGCGGAACACACGGTACGCCCCGGCACTGGCCTCAAACCGGGCGCTCGCGCAGAAACCCAGGGGGGGGCGCCGCAAGGTGTGGTTCAGCCACAAAAACGGGCGGGTCTGGAGCAGTGGTGTCCTTGAGGAACCCGAGAATGTCCTGTTTGCCCCCGCAACATTGGAGGGGACATACAACTTGCCCCCTCACAGGAGGACCATTTTTTGCGAGAAAGTGTGAAAAATTCCGATTTTCACACTTTGGGGGGCAAAATTCCCGCCATTCGCCCCCTCAGTTTCCCCCCAACTTTCCCGTTTTGCCCCGCGGGGGCTGCGGGGGCGCTAAGGACATCACTGGTCTGGAGTGCCACCCGCAGCGAGGGATGTGAGGGGGCGAGATCCCTACGGATCCGGCATTTTGTGTGTGTGCATGCGAGGCAGTTTGGGGGGGGGGGGGGGGGCGACGGATGAATTCACACAACAATGCCTCACATGGGCTGATGGGCTGATAGTCCATGCTGCGCGTGTGTGCGCGCGCGCCGCCGGCGCTCCCTGCGATTTGCGCGTTGTAATCGCGGCGCGCTGGCAGGGAGAGCGAGTCGGCACGCGCCACGTCTGCCGCGGACATCGTGAAGCGCAGCAGCGACGAGAGCCGCGTGTTTGACAGCGAGGACTTGAGCCTGCTGTTGCCCTTGACAGGGGACCCGTTGCAGTCGCCGCTGCCGCCGCTGCCGCCGTGCCTGCACCCGCTCGGCGCCCAGCGCAGGCCGCACGCGTCGTCGACTTCGTGGTCATCGAAGCTGCTGACCAAGATGAGGCCGTTGCTGCCTCCGGCCGCCGACACGTTGCAGGCCGCCGACACGATCACGCGCGGGTCCCCGTTGTCGTTGCCGTCGTCGGCGTTGCAGTCACTAAACACGAGCGCCTCATCACCGTCGTCACCATCGTGACCGTGTTCCTCTTCCAACCCGTTCAACTCGTCCAGCTCGTCCAACTCGTCGAACTCGTCGCTGCGCCGCCGTACCGAACGTTCCGCCAGGACCGGGCCCGCGCCCGCGGCCGTGCTTGCGCCGCCCGCAACGAAGTGGCTGTGGGCGCGCCCGTTGCCCACCATCGACCTTTGCTGCGACTGGTCAGCTTTTGCGGCCGTGCCACTGCCGCTGCCCAGGCCCGAGGTCTGTGCAGCGTCCAGGGCCATCGCGGCGGACGGAACGTAACCACCACCGCCGCTGCCACTGGTGCTGTCGCCGCGACCGGTCATCGCACCGGGTGGTACCTCCATCACAGAAGACCACACGTTCCCCGATCGCACGGCCGCGAGCATGTCTGCCAGCAGCTCGGGCTGCACCGAGAAGAGCCGTGTCAGAAGAGGGCTGCCGGCAGGTAGTGGCTGTGGATGGTTGTGGGCCGCAGATGTCGACGCGGTGGGCGAGGCACTGCACCGCCGCGCCTCGTCTGCATCGTGGTGACGGCCAGACCCATCAAAGGCGGGTGGCTCAGCGCCCGCAGCCGCGATGTTTGAGTAGTAGGTGGTGCTCGCGTACGACTGGTATATCACATCGCCTGCAGTGCTGTGCGTGTTACTTGTGCGCCAGGCAGGCAGGTAGGGAGGTCAACTCCACTACACTAGCACTCAGGGGGGCATCAGTGCTGTGGATAGTCTCTATCGCGCTCGCATTCAGCGTGTGCGTGCGCCCCGGTGCGCGTATCCATCGTGTGCGTATCCAACGTGTGCGTCCATGTGCAACAGGGGGGGGGGTGAGGAAGGGTGGTTGTGCGAGCACGAAGGTGCATCGTCTGTAGACTTAAAGCCAGCTGTGGATGCGAGGGGGCCGCACGTTGGTGATGTTGCGTCCATTGCGAGGTGCAGGTGTTGTGCTGAGAGCGAGTGTTATGCGAGATATGGCGTAACAGTGAATCGTCATTTGGCTAGCGACGATAGCGACAACTAGCCATAGGAACCAGAGGGCAGTCCTCTCAGAATGGCCCGTTGTGTACAACCACGTCACGCGTGCATGCCTACCTGTGTCTACCGAGACGACAGTGACGGCGCAGCGCGACGCCGTTTCCGCGAGCGCTCTGTGACACACGCATGTGCATGCCTTTCCGACCTCGTAGGCACTGTCAAGCAGTGGATGTAGTGGCTCCTCACGCGCGGGGGGTGCCACCTCGGCGGTGCTACTCCCGAAGCAGGGCAACCACATGTTCGAAGCCAACCGGTTTGTTTAATCAACGAGCACCTAGCTGGGTTGGGGTGTGTAGTAGGCAAATTTTGGTACTGAACCTGGGTCCCGAACCTGAAGAGTGTGGAGTATGGGGGCATGCGCGCGCGCGGCAGGATGCATAGATAGATGAGAGGATGAGGGATGATAGCTGCTGAGCTGACACACATTCGCGCGCACAGCCGCGCACACCCACCCACCCACCCTCCCCCCACACACGCACACGCACACACACACACACACACACACACACACAGCCACAGACACAGACACAGCCACAGCCAGTGAACCCCACACTGCACCCCCCTCCCCCCCTCTTGCATGTCACAAAGCTAGGCACAGGAGAGCTGCGCCACGGCACCGAGGGCTGGCACTGCCTCGAGACGAGCTGCCGCGCGCTTGGGCAGATGCTGGAGGGCGCGGGCGACGCGGGGGGGTGGGGTGGATTCAGAGGGACCTGCTGGAGCTGGTGGCGAGATGTCTGTGTGTGTAGGGGGGGGGCAGAGTGCACGTGCGCGTGAGCTCAACGCCGCGCCAAACATCAACCCCACCGCGTGCCTGCCCCCCCCCCCCCCCCCCCAAAGCCTTCCCCCTACGGCTCTAACCGTGCACCAACACCCCCCAACCCCAACCACTACTACCGCAGTTCCTGCGCAAGGCCGTTGAAACATCCTCCTGTTAGCTCAACGCCGCGCCAAACATCAACCCCACTGTGCGCCCCCCCCCCCTTCCCCCAAATCCTGCCCCCTCAGGCACGAACCTTGCACCAACATCCCCCAACCCCAACCACGGCCGCAGTTCCTGCGCAAAGCCGTTGAAACATCCTCCTGTCAGCTCAACGCTGCGCCAAACATCAACCCCACTGTGCCCCCCCCAAAAAGCCTGCCCCCTCGGGCACCAACCGTGCACCAACACCCCCAACCACACCCCCAACCCCAACCACTGCCACAGTTCCTGCGCAAGGGCGTTGCGTACTTGCAGCTTAACGCGATGGAGGGCGGCGCGGCTGCCGGCGCTGCCGCACGCACGGCGCCAGCCTGTAACCTATCGACCCGGCAACTGCTGTGCCTCTCTCTTTCTCTCTCTCTCTCTCTCTTCCTCTCTCATGAGATGCACATGAGAGGGCGGTGCACAATGGAGGGCGGCGCGGCTTCCTGTGCTTGCCGCACGCACGGCGCCAGCATATAACCTATCAACCCAGCAACTGTTGTGCCTCTCTCTTTCTCTCTCTCTCTCTCGTCCTCTCTCTCTCTCTCTCTCTCTCTCTCTCTCTTCCTCTCTCATGAGATGCACATGAGGGAGGGCTGCGCGGCTTTGTGTGCTTGGCGCACGCATGGCAACACAGGAGGTTGCTAGCGGGTTACTATCAGAGTTGGGGGTCGCTAGCAGGTCGCTAGCAGAGTTGGGGTTCCCTACCACGAACAGCCAGCCATCTCAGTAAGGTGCTCGGGCCATACGCGCCGAGCACGGTCTTATGCGCCTTTTGAGGTGCCCCTGACTGTAACATCCATCATCAGCAGCATACAACCTAGCGACTTCCTGTGTTGAACAAGTGCGCTCCCAGTTTCTTGTGAAAGGCGTGGATGCGTGGATTAACAAACTGTCTGCTCTCATGTGAGAGTGCAGCTCACCATCAAAATTAAAAAGGTACTTGACCCCCTATCCCCAGGAAGCAGTAAGGACCTATTTTGGAGGTGTCGCACAATAGCTCTCCTTTTTGCTGTGGGACTACACGTTGGCAGGCAGCCGGCTGGTGGCCACCGCCCCTCACAAGTAATTGTTAGGGCCAGAACTGGACTTTGGTCTAGGCGGTAGTACTAGGACTAGAGGAAGTCTTTGCTGGAAAGCCGATGTAACTGTAACTGTAAAAGAAACTGCTGTCCTGGCCATGTGTGTGTGCACCGAGTACCACACACCTGCCTACCTTCCACAGGAGGGGCCCCTCGAGGGGTTGAGTGTGGTGCCCTCCTGCGATGACGTATGTGTGTTTCTGAGGGACACTGGGGTGGTGCTGTGGGTTCCTGGCAGGACACGCCCTTGCAGGGCGTGTGAACACACTGTGACAGGCCTACAGTGCACCCCAGGGGGGCCGAGGAGCGCGCGTGTGACTGAGTACCACCGCCTAGACCCAAGTCCAGTTCTGGCCTTAACAATTACTTGTGAGGGGCGGTAGCCACCAGCCGGCTGCCTGCCAACGCGTAGTCCCAGAGCAAACAGGAGAGCTATTAAGCGGCGCCTCCAAAGTATGCCCTTACTGTTTCCGGGGGATAGGGGGTCTAGTGGCGCTTGCCACGTGCCACTCAAATGTGTGGAACTGAGTCGTCCACACCTGCCACGAGCCGTCCTTGTCCCCCTCTCCGTCGCCGTCGTTGCCGTCGGTCACGCCGCTTGAGTGGTAGTTGGCCAGGATGTTTGAGTGGCTCTGTGACAGCGCGCCTGTAGGCCGCGTATCCTGCATCAGGGGGGGGGGGGAGACGAGCGGGAGTTGGCCACGGCATATGGGTGTTTTGAGTGGCAGTTGGCCAGGATGTTTGAGCGGCTCTGACAGCGCGCCTGTAGTAGGCAGGGGCCCCAGCGCATCCTGCATCGGGCGTGGTTTGAGTGGCAATTGGTCACGGCGTTTGAATGGTGCGAGTGGCAGTTGGCCCGGATGTTTGAGTGGCTCTGTGACAGCGCGCCCGTAGGCCGCGTATCCTGCATCAGAGGGGGGGAGACGAGTGGCAGTTGGCCACGACGTTTCAGTGGTGCGAGTGGCAGTTGGCCAGGATGCTTGAGCGGCTCTGTGACAGCGCGCCTGTAGGCAGGGGCCCCAGCGCATCCTGCATCGGGCGTGGTTTGAGTGGCAGTTGGTCACGGCGTTTGAATGGTGCGAGTGGCAGTTGGCCAGGATGTTTGAGTGGCTCTGTGACAGCGCGCCCGTAGGCCGCGTATCCTGCATCAGGGGGGGGGGAGACGAGTGGCAGTTGGCCACGATGTTTGAGTGTGTTGAGTGGCAGTTGGCCAGGATGCTTGAGCGGCGCTGGGCAGTGCAGCCGCAAGCAGGTGCTCCAGCACTTCCCCCTCTTTGGGTGAGCGCAGTGATTCCCCCGCAAGCCGTATGCCGCTCGGGGCCGGATTGACCATTCCCCAGAAAGCCAACCCACGCTTGGTTGGAGAGGTGGTCGAGGGGAGAGGAGGAAAGCTCTCATCGAGAGCATCACAACGGCATGCATTGCGTGAACACCTGCTATGTATTGCGCCTGGTATGAGCGGTCAAAGTTGCTCGAGCCGGGAGTACAACAATTACTGCAATCCTTCCCAGGGGTCACTCGGTGAGTGGCAACGCGCAAAACAAAGAATGCAACTGCCATGCCTCTTTGCCACGCCTTGCTCCGACTAAGTGAGAAGCTTACACGTGAGGCTTAGTGGCAGCGAGCCAGTGCAGAAAACCATGCCGTATCATGCTCAGACAACTGAAAACAGCCTCTGTACAACCCAACTTGTTGACTGGGCCCGAGCGTGGCATCAGCTTGCTGGCCGCTGCTTGCACCCTGCCCCTGCAACCACCCATGCTGACCCATGCTCAAGCAACAGTCGACCACAAACGACAACAACCTCCGCACCACAACACGACAACCTACCGTGCCTGGGACCAACCGCGGTTGGGCCGGCCGCCGCCTCACCTGCTTGCTGGCCGCCGACAGTGCAGCCTGCATACTGCAGCCCCGCCCGCCCCGAGTGTGCATACTGTGGGCCTGTGTGCATGTGCATCGGTGGGGTGGGGGTGTGAGAGATGTTGAGGCACAGCGAGTGAGTGAGTAACACGAGCGCATGCAAACACACGCGCATGCGCACATGCATGTCCTGTGCAGACCGACCGATACGATCCAAGCAGCCAATCCAACAAATCAACACGCCAGTGCAGTAAGCCCGGCCCGCTCCGTTCTACGGGTGTGTGCTGGCATCAAAAGCGCACACGCACGCGGGCACACACACCGCTGCCGCTGCCGTTGAACGTTTTGCTCATGTGTTGCAACATGCTGGCCGCAGCAGGCAAGGCGGGTGTGGGGGCGCGGTTCGTTGCCACGGTTTCTGCTGCTGCTGCTGCTGCTGCTGGCGCTGCTGGCGCTGATGCTGTAGCTGTTCCGCGCATCACTGGTGTGATACAGAACAGCTCGCCAGAGGCTTCAGCCAGCTGCGCATGTGTGCGTGACGGTGTGCGTGCGCACGAGTGTGCGCGTGCATTTGACATGTGCATGTGCGCGTGCGTGTGTGTGTGTGTGTGTGTGTGTGTTTGCGTATGTTTGCCACGTGCATGTGTGCGTGCGTGCGCACGTTGGCGTGCATTTGCGTGTGCATGTGCACATTTGCTGCGTGCACGTTTGCCGCGTGTGCGTGTGCGTGCGCGTGCGTGGTGGGTGGTGCTTACCATCAGCTTGTCAGTGTCTGCCGAGTTCTGTCCTCCTTGGATGAGGCAACCAGACGCAGGCGCGGACGTGCGTTGGTGACCCCCCGAAGCATGGCCCCCCGGAGTATGGCCCCCCAAGGCATGCTCCCGCGAGGCGTGCCCTCCCGAAGCGTGCCCCCCTGAGACGTGCCCCCCCAAGGCGTGCCCCCCCAAGGCGTGGCCCCCTCCGGACAAGTGCCCCCCTCCGGACATGTGACACCCTCCCACAGAGATAGTCGCGGACGGCCCCGAACCCAGCACGAGCCATGCCGCCGCGTGCCAGGCGCCCGACATGTGCGCCATGTTGGCGTACGAGTTCATCGCGAGCCGCACGTCACGGGAAATCGGCAACTCGCACGAGAGGCGCCACGACCGGCCACCGGCAGCGTGGCTCGCGGCGTCTGGTTTCGGTGTGTAGGGGATGCGCTCGGCAGATGCCGCCGCCGCAGCGCCCGTGGCCACTTGACTCGCGTGTTCGCCGTTCAGCCCGCTGCTCACGCTGCGCTGCGACAACAAGGGGCGCATGTTGCGCGAGGACCGGGGCGCAGGCGGCATGATGCACACGGTCGCGCGGCGAACGGGCGCGCGGCTGCACCGCTTCTGCGGCTGAGCTGCGGCCAGGCAGGGCGCCGTGGGGCTGCCGGGTGTCGGGACGATGGCGGGCCTTGCGCACATGATGCTGGTGGCCGTGTCATCGCCGTGGGTCCCGCCAGGGTTGTGCTGCCCCTGCTGCGCCTGCTGCGCGTGCTGCGCGTGCTGCTGCGCCTGCTGCGCCTGCTGCGTCTGCTGCGCCTGCTGCGTCTGCTGCATCTGCTGCGCCTGCTGCGCCTGCTGCGCCTGCTGTGCCTGCTGCGCCTGCTGCGCCTCCTGCACCTGCTGCGCGTGCTGCTGCGCCTCCTGCGCCTGCAGCACCTGCGCCTGTTGCAGCTGCACCTGTCGCTGCGCATGCTGCTGTGCCTCCTGTGCCAGCTGTGCCGACTGCGCCTGCTGTGCCTGCTGCACCTGCGCCTGTTGCAGCTGCACCTGTCCCTGCGCATGCTGCTGTGCCTCCTGTGCCGGCTGTGTCGGCTGCTCCTGCGGCCCTGGCTGCGGCAGCGGTGACAGCGTCCTCCGGAGCGCGCCGTTATCAGGCAGCAGCCCCGGCCGGCTGCCCGCGGGCGCCCCCACCGACAAGCTCGCCTCCTGGGGCACCACGCGCAGGCCACTGAGCCGTGGGTGAGACGTGGCATCGATGCTCATCTGCATGACCGCGACTGAGCACATCCCAGGCAGCTCGAGGCTGGGCGATACAGGGGCCTTGTTTGGCGAACGGCCGCCGGTGCTGTGGAAGCCTCCTCTTTCATCAGCAGAGGAGTCTCCTCTGCCATCTGCACGGGTGGTGGGAGGCAGGTGGCAGCAAGGTGGGAGGAAGGTGGGAGGATGGCGGTGGAGAGGGTGCGTCATGATGAGCAGAGCGTGGTCATTTCTAGGGCTGTCAAGGGCCAGAATCGACCTCCTCCGATTCACCCCAAAATGAAGGGTCAACTCTTACATGACTCCTAGCTAGGAGACCTCTAGGAGGACCCCTAAAGATCATACACGTACTTAAAACCACGCACACCTACCTCCCCAGAGGAATGCATTGCTGTCACTACCTGGGTGGTATAGGGTGGATCTGGGGGCCTAGTGCCCTGCCTAGACCCAGTGCATGTGCGCATGTGGGGGTTTACCCTCACCCCTGCCAGGCAGCCAGCCAGTTTTAGCCAAAACTGAGTTGAGGTGTCGGGCGCTATCGCCGACACGGGTCTCATACACCATTACTGGTGTCACACAGACTGTAATATCCATCATCATCAAAACCAGGGGGGGCGGGCGCCTCCCGGAGGATGTGAGGGGGTGTGGAGGCGGACTCAAGGAAGCTGCACCCGAAGCCAGAGCGCCATCCGGGCGTCCCCCATGGGAAAGATGCGCACCAGCATCATATGTACGTGCGCTGATGGGGCAGAGTGGCTGTAGGCGCCCTGGGGCGACATCGAGTGCCCCTGGCATAAGGGTGTGTTCCCACTCGGACTCTTAGAAGTTTTCTAGAAAACTTCTAGGTTTTCTAGTCGCGCTAGAGGGCCCCTGAGCGGCCCCCTAAGCAATCTAGGAGAGGTAATTTTTCTTCTAGTCACAGCCGACGTTCAGTCAACGTCGCTAGCATCTCCGACGTCGAGAACGCTCCAGTCAAAGTCGCTCCCCACCCTTCTTCCAGGCTAGAAGGAACTTCTAGGTCGTGAGTGGGAGCACACACTAAGTTGGGCATGCCCCAAGTCGAGGCAAATCTGGTCGCTGTTGCTGCCGCATGCCAAGTCAAGGTCGGCATGGTATCCTAGGATGCAGTGATCCCCCTGCAAGCTGTATACCGCTCAGGGCCGGAAATTCCATTTCCCAGAAAACCATCTCACACTTGGTGGGAGAGGGCGCAGAGGGGTGGGTTGGAAAGCTCTCGCTGAGAGCAGCACAACAGCATGCGTTGCGTGAACACCCGCTATATGTTGTGTCTGGTGTGAGCGGCCAAAGTTGCTGGAGCCGGGAAATAAATAACTACTAGAATCCTTCACAGGGGACACTGCTTGGATGGTTTTCCACTGCGGGTGTGCCCCCAGCGCTCCGCCAGGTGCACCGATGGCGCGCGCGCCAGTTACAGTTACAGTTACATTTACATCGGCTTTCCAGCAAAGACTACCTCTAGTCCTAGTACCACCGCCTAGACCCAAGTCCAGTTCTGGCCCTAACAATTACTTGTGAGGGGCGGTAGCCACCAGCCGGCTGCCTGCCAACGTGTAGTCCCAGAGCAAAAAAGAGAGCTATTGTGCGACGCCTCCAAAATAGGTCCTAACTGCTTCTAGGGGATAGGGGGTCAAGTGGCGCTTGCCAATCTACTTGACCGCCGTGGTGGAGGGGCGCGCGCGCCCAAACCCGGTAAATATTCGCAGGAGCAATGCAGTAACAGCACGTGAGTTACAGTGGCTTTCCAGCAAAGACCGCCTTCTAGTCCTAGTACCACCGCCTAGACACAAGTCCAGCTCTGGCCCTAACAATTTACTTGTGAGGGGCGAAAGCCTGCAGCCGCCTGACTGCCAACGCGTATTAGGAACGCACACAAACAAAACGCCCCACCTGTGCCAATGTGCGCGCTGCCGGCGCTCTTGGCGAGGTGCGCGACGTAGTCGCGGCGCACTGGCGAGCTAAACGCGTCCGCGTGCGCCACGTCGGCCGCTGTCATCATAAAGCGCAGCAGCGACGAGAGCCGCGTGTTGGACAGCGACGCCTTGAGCTTGCCGCAGATGCCCTTGACAGCGGACCCGTTGCAGTCATCCTTGCCGCTGCCGCTGCCGCCGCCGCCGCCCTGGCTGTGCGTGCCCGGCACCCGGTGCGGGCAGCCCGCATCGTCGACTTCGTCGTCGTCGAGGCCGCCGACCAAGATGAGGCCATCGCCGGCCTCCGACACGTTGCAGGCCGCCGACACGTTGCAGGCCGCCGACACACACGCGGGCGTGTCTTTGATGCCCTCGATATCCCCAGCGGCATTACTGCCGCTGAGCACGAGCACCGCATCAGCGGCATCATAGTCGTGGTCCTCCTCCGACTCGACTCTGTCGCTGGGCAGCTGCCCTAAGAGCTCCGCCAGGACCAGGACCAGGCCCTCGCCCGCGGCTGTGTGTGTGTCGCGGCTGTGTGTGTGTCGCGGCCGTGGACACGCATCGGCCGCCGTGAGTGGGCGGCCTCTACGGCCCTGCTGCCGCCGCCCGTGCCCTTGCCCGTGCTCCTGCCACTGCCGCTGCTACCATTGCCGTTGTCGCGCCCCATGACCGCCCCGGGCGGCACCTCCATCACAGAAGACCACGGGTGCCCCGACTGCACGGTCTCGAGCATGTCTGCCAGCAGCTCTGGCTGCACCGAGAAGAGCCGTGTCAGCAGATGGCTGGTAGTCGGTGTTTGTGGATGGTTGTGGGCCGCAGACGTCAGCGTGCTGCGCCGCGCCTCGTCTGCATCGTGGTGGCGGCCTGAGCCATCAAGGGCGCTCGCCGCCGCGATGTTGGAGTAGTAGGTGGTGCTCGCGTACGACTGGTAGAGCACATTGCCTGCGGCGGTGTTGTGTGTGTGCGTTTGTTGTGGTGCGGCCGGGATACAGTCACCATCTCACTCCATCTCATAGCTCAATAAACTGAGCTGGGGCTATCAGTCAGTGTTACGGATAGCTCATGTAAAACTCTCATCATCATGCCATGCCTTGCTATCCCAGCCTTAGTCTGATGCTTGCAAGGAGGTGCACGCTGAAAACAAGTAAAGGCGTATTCCCGTGCCCATCGCCTTCGTATCGCCCTCGTATATATATATATATACAAATCAAATAGGGGTGGATGGCCACGGCGCCTATATATTGCGTGCGCATGAGGGGGGGGGGAGGCTTGTGTGCGAATCAGGGGGTGTTCAACAAGTGACTTTGTTGTGCGAGCACTCCTGCAATTCTCCTGGATGATCGGGAGGACGAGGAACTGTGGTGCAGGCCCGTTGTAGATGCAGAGGGGGCCCGTTGTGCATGCAAGAGGCTACGCAAACGCGTTGTTGTTGCGAGCGTGCAGTGTGCGTTGCAACAGCCGCAGCCTAGCGAGCCTTGCCTAGGAACCTGTCACCCAGGGTGTCCCAGAGGATGCCAGCATCCCCTGGCTCCTCGCCACGCATGTGATGGCGCGGGAGGGGCTTTTTTGCGACCAACCTGTTGAGAGATGCACCAGACTCACAGCGCAGCTGTTTTCTGTCTCCGCGAGAGCAGGCAGCTGGAGCTCTACAACGGTGGTTACCTGTTGGTGGGGCAGCGAGGAGGAGGGAAGGCGCGTATGCGGATCCTATCCTGCGGCGCTGATGCTAGTATAGTACATCGACACGCGTGCGTGCCCGACCTCGATCAACGCAGCATTGTCGTACACCCGCAGCTGTGGATTTAGTGGCTCCTCACGCGTGGGGGCCTTCGGGTCACGCGCCCGTGCATTCGGTGGCACATCGTCATTGGCGGTGAAGCAGCTATAAAGCCACATGTTGTCAACAAAACATTTCGGTTTTGTTGTCAGATGATTGTTCAAGTGGGGTTTTGATGATGAGTTCGTTACAATCCACTTCTGGCGGTCACACGTGCGGTTCCAAAGCTCCAGTGGGACTTAGATGAAGCAGTCCTGAAGACCTGCCAACAGAAAAAGGGGGGGTGCCCCACGGCAACGCCATCCACACACGGCGGCGGGCGCCAAGCAAGCAGCACCACAGTGCAGGCTCCACACTCAACCCCTCCAGTGGATGAAGGGCGGGCCCAAGGTATAAAACCATAAAGGGACCAAAAAAAGCCCACCCTCAAAACACTGGAAGCGGAGCAGGTGCGCACACCCACCACAGCACTCTACCCAGCAGCCACAACTCATCCCGCCAGCGCACGCGTGCGGCGCTACCTCCCCTCAACAGCAAGGGAGCGGGCCTTCTCTCTCCAGCGGTCACACTCCAGCTGTCACACCGAATCTGGATCAGTCAGTCGCATGCGTGGGACCTTGTGCTTTGTGATGCATGGCGATGCAAAGGCCTCTCTGCATGTTGCACCTGTTGCTGTGGCTGGTGTCATGCTCATGCGGCGCATCCGGCCAGGAGCGGGCCCAGCCCCTCCAGCAGCAGCAGCTGCAGGAATCCCATGCGCATGGATCCCATACGGGCGGCAGCGCGCTGCCATCGGTGCCGGGCGCCATCGCGATCGGTGTGCGCCATGGTGCACGGCACCAGCTGCGACCTAGCGCTCATTCTCTTAGTCTCTTGGGAGACTCTCGTCTTGTCACTGGACGTCAGAGCTAGGGACACTTGCCCGTGTCACTCATGGGACTGCACCGCGTGTTGCAGCGCTGGCGGCATGCTTTCTCTCTCCGTCTCTCTCTCTCTGTCACTCTCTCTCTCTCTGTCCCTCTCGCTCTCTGTCTCTATCTCTCTGTCTCTCTCTCTGTTTCTCTCTCTCTGTCTCTCTGTTTCTCTCTCTCTGTCTCTCTCTCTCATGGGACGCCCATGAGACTGCGTGCACGCTGGAGAGGGACTTCCTGCGCTGCTGCACGCACGGCGCCAGCATATAACCTAGCGACCTGCTGTGTTAACACACCGTTGAACGCGCTCCCTGGCCAGTTCTTTGTTGGTTGTACACGCATTCACAGTTTCTTGTAAAAGGCGTGGATCAACAAACTCCTAGCAAGGATCTCCTGGCTCACAGCCTATCGTCGAAATTACAAAGTAAAAGAAACTGCTGTACGCCCATGGTGGACGGTCCTTGGTGTGTCCTGGGTGTGCGCACGGAGCACCACACACCTGCTCCCGCTGGAGCTTTGGAACCGGACGTGTGACCGCCGGCAGTGGATTGTAAAACTCTCATCACCTGCCTACCTTCCACAGGAGGGGTTGAGTGTGGTGACTCCTGCACTTATTTACGTGTGTTTCTGAGGGATATTGGGGTGGTCCTGGAGACACGTCCTTGCGTGTGCACTAGGTGCACACGCACACACACACGCACACACGCACGGGCACACAGGTGCACACACACACACACACACACTCTCACACACACGCACACACTCACACACGCACACTCACACGCACACGCACACTCACGCACACACGCACGCACGCACACAAACACAACAATCCACAATGTGTGGGGGGGGGCGCTGACCCAGTGCGGCCCACCTCTAGTCTCCCCACGGATCGACTCACCACCCACCATGCAGACCTATTTTCGCACGTCCCGCGCCGTCGGCACGGCCCCGGCCTGCCGCCCCAGGGTGAGACACACGCAAAGGTCCACCCGTTCATCCCCGCGCCTCCGCATCGCGCTGCCGCGTTGCATCAGAGTGCTGGTGGTGGTGATGTAGTTCGATCGAGGCGCGACTGATCAGACGCATGCTTGCGTCGCGGGCAGGTGGCCGGCCGCACGGTTCTCGCCCCCAGGGCTGCAATCGCCGCGGGTGTGAAGATGAACATCGCCAACGACATCACCGAGCTCATTGGTGCGCACGCAGGGACACGCACTCGCTGTGCGTGCTGGGCTTTTTCTTGCCATGCAGTGAGCCATGCAATCATGCGCCCCCCCCCCTCTTTCAGGCAAGACGCCCATGGTGTACCTGAACAAGGTGACAAACGGCGCCGGCGGCAGGGTGGCCTGCAAGCTGGAGATCATGGAGCCGTGCTGCAGCGTTAAGGACAGGTGGGGCCTCGTTGCATGGGCGTTGCATGGCTGCATGGCTGCATGGCTGCATGGCTGCATGGCTGCATGGAGAGCACGCCAACGCCGTGGGTGCCCCGGGAGCTGAGCACGCATGCTTGCGTGCAAACCACCCGCAGGATTGGCTACGCCATGATCACCGACGCTGAGGAGACCGGCAAGATCCAGCCCGGCAAGGTGGGCGCTCGATGGCATCGTCACGGCATGCGTGGCCCATGCACCCCGACACGCGTGTTTACGCACCGCCCCTCTCCTCCCTGAAGTCGCAGCCACAAGCGCCCTCCTCACGAGCAAGCCCAGCCACCCGCACACATGCCCGCCCCCTCCTCTCTCCCATACACCCCGCGTGCAGACCACGCTTGTGGAGCCCACTTCTGGCAACACAGGCATCGGCCTTGCATTCATCGCCGCCGCCAAGGGCTACAAACTCGTGCTCACGATGCCGGCGTCCATGTCACTCGAGCGCCGCGTGCTGCTCAGGTGGGTGTGCGCCGCGCACGCGCATGCGCGTGGGGGCGGGCGGCGCATGCAGCATGTCAGCGCAGCTCGTCACTGCACGAGACGTGGGTCTCACACAAATTCGGCCAGCCGCGCGCAAGCAGCCCGCCCGCCCCGTGCGCGTCGACTGTGCTGACCGACCGCGTGCACGTCGTGCAGGGCGTTTGGCGCCGAGCTGGTGCTGACCGACCCAGCAAAGGGCATGAAGGGCGCTATCGACAAGGCCGCGGAGATCCTCAAGTCGACGCCCGACGCGTACATGCTGCAGCAGTTTGAGAACCCAGCCAACCCGGCCGTGCACTTCAAGACGACCGGTGCGTGGGGTGCCGCTCGCGAGCACGCGGCGTCGCCCCCATCGACGCCTGGTTTCAAGCCTACTACTTGCACGCTTCACCTCCCCCCCCCCCACACACACCACGCACACATGAGGCCTGTGCGTGTGCGCGGTCGCCTGCCCGCCACCCACTCCCGCCCACCCACACGACCAACGCCGCTGCCCAACACGCTTGTTGTGTCGCAGGCCCCGAGATCTGGGAGGCGACTGAGGGCAAGATCGACTTCTTCGTGTCTGGCGTCGGCACCGGCGGCACGATCACCGGCTGCGGGCGCTACTTCAAGCAGATGAACCCCAATGTGAAGGTATGTCTTCTTCCGATGCGCCCTCTTCCACCGGTGGCCTAAAGACGAGGGAGGGTTCCCAGTCGCGGTGCCTACACCCGCACAGGGGTTGCGCACGTGCTTACCACACGCAACACGCACGCATGGCACTCACTCCTGCCCCGCGCAGATCATCGCTGTCGAGCCCGCCGAGTCGCCCGTGCTGTCAGGCGGCAAGCCCGGCGCCCACAAGATCCAGGGCATCGGCGCCGGCTTCGTTCCGGGCGTGCTCGACACCGCGATGATCGACGAGATCATCGCGGTCTCTTCCGACGACTCAATCGTGATGGCGCGCCGCCTCGCGACAGAGGAGGGCCTCATGGTCGGCATCTCGTCGGGCGCCGCCGCCGTCGCGTCGATCGAGATCGCATCGCGCCCTGAGAACAAGGGCAAGCTGATCGTGACGCTGCTGCCGTCGTTCGGCGAGCGCTACCTGTCGTCCGTATTGTTCCAGAACCTGCGCGAAGAGGCGCAGCAGATGACTGTCGAGTCTTAGACTTTGCGCATGTCTCTTGCCCCACACGCGTGTGCCACGCGTGTGTGTGTGTGTGTGTGTGTGTTTCCGGGAGAGGCTGTTGCCATCATCCGTGTGGATGCAACTGGCCACTGGTAGTTTGTCGTGCAATAATGAATACTACTGAATGCTGACAGAGGCTGTCGAGCATATGCACGTGAATGAAAGGAGTTACTTGTTTAGTGTGTTTCCTTGATGCAAGCAAGCACTCCCCGTGCAACCCACATACCTACGGCACTATCCACGCGGCGCCGGTCATGATTATGATGCCTACGGCGATGCAGCGCTGTGGCTGTAGTAGCGCCGCCTGTACTGTTGGTGGGCGCTCCCCACTGGGCGCTAGCACCAGCACCAGGCCGCATGCGCCCCAGCAACGCTCACTACGCACCCAGCAGCCTCCATTCGGGCATGCGACGCGTCGGGGGCAGCCCATGCGGCTGCTGGCAGCGACACCCGATTCCTCCGCATCGCCACCCAGCCCCTCCGCTCGGCAGCAGCGTCGCACGGGCTTGGTGAGCAGTCGTGCGTTAGACCAGGCACGCCAGATGCGCAGGCGCAGGCATGGGCATGGCGATGCATGTGGGGTTGCATGGTCCTGCACACACGCCCACACACACGCATGCATGGGGTGCCATCGCGCAGGGAGGGCCGCCAGAGGAGCCCCAGTCCAGCAGCGGCGGCAGCTCTCCGCAGGCAGGGCCACCACCGTCCACCTCTGGCCAGCCACGTCCAGGTCAGGGACGCAAGCAGTCGACGCCCACGCCGTCGAGTCGGTTCCGGCCGCAGGAGGAGGATGTGCAGGTGACTTGTGCTGCAGTGGGCCGACGTCGCCCTACACCCTAGCCTTAGATACACCCCTCAACTACCACGTATAGCAAGGTGCTCACCCACCGCTGTACGTCGTGCTGCAAGTGCTCGACAAGGACGCGCGCAGGTCGTCGCCGGCCGAGTTCTACAGTCGCCTCTCTGTCTACCAATCCCTCCCTCTCTGTCTCCGTATCCCTCCGCTGACAGTTACCTCTTGCATGGACAACTCACCCAGGTGGATTTCGACTACGCGTGGTATGGGGATCCCGAGCTGGATGTGGTGGAGGGCGAGGATGAGGACAACGGCGGGGGGGTGGATGAGGACGAGGAAGAGGCGGCAGCGTATGGCATGCGGCGGCGGGGGGCCGAGGACGAGGATGAGGAAGCGGGCGGCAGTGGCGGCGCCGCGGTGCAGCCTGGTGACGGCAGCAGGTGGCGCATGAGCGCCGAGCAGCAGGAGCTCATGTACACCGCGGAGGGATTCGTGCCGGGGGCGTTCCTGGGGCCGCTCGAGGCAGCGGCCGTGCCGGGTGGGTGCTGCTATGCACGTGTGGGTGCTGCTATGCATGTGTGGGTGCTGCTATGCACGTGTGGGTGCTGCTATGCATGTGTGGGGGCTGCTATGCATGTGTGGGCTCCTTGCATCCTCGCCCCCCCCTGAACACCGCGGATGTGGGGTGGGTACTGGTGGTTGCTGCTCTGCATGTGTGGGTGCTGGTGGGTTCTGCTATGCACGTGTGGGTGGTGCTATGCACATGTGGGGGCTCCTTCTTCCTTGCCCCCCCTGAAAACTGCGGAGTGATAGAGTGACGATGCCGTGCCGGGTAGGTGCTGCTCCGCACGTGTGGGTGCTCCCTGCTCCTTGCCTCCTTGCCTAACACACGCCGTGACGGGGATGCAGGCCGCGGTTGGGCCATCTTCGCGCAGCACGTGTGGGCGCGCCCTGCTCCTTGCCTGCCCCCTGAACACACGCCGTGACGGGGATGCAGGCCGTGGCTGGGCCATCGTCGCGCAGCACGTGTGGGTGCTCCCTGCTGCTCGCCCCCCCCCCTGAACACACGTCGTGATGGGGATGCAGGCAGCGGTTGGGCCATCCTTTCGCAGCACGTGTGGGTGCCCCCTGCTGCTTGCCTCCTTACCTAACACACGCCGTGATGGGGATGCAGGCCGCAGTTGCGCCATCGTCGCGCAGCACGTGTGGGTGCTCCCTGCTGCTCGCCCCTCCCCCCTGAACACATGCCGCGATGGGGACGCAGGTCGCGGTTGGGCCATCGTCGCGCAGCACGTGTGGGTGCTCCCTGCTGCTTGCCTCCTTGCCTAACTCACGCCGTGACCCTTAACCCCTAAACCCTAAACCCTTTACCCTAAAACCCTAAACTAAAACCCTAAACCCTAAACCCTAAACGGGGACGCAGGCCGAGGCTGGGCCATCGTCGCGCAGCACTACGTCCCCGCGGGCGAGCTGCTCATGGTCGCTGAGCCGCTCGTGTTTCTGCAGGTGGGTTTATATTGGGGGGGCTGGGGTCTGGCTAGGGATACTTACAGGGACGGCAACTGTGAGCGCACTGGGCGGCGCTCTGGGCGCAACCTCCGTCATCTTTGGCACCTTCATCCCTCAGGGCTGCGGTGGAGGTGGGCCTAGTGTGTACTGCGTGGGTGTGTACGGTGGGGGTAGGGTTCAGGTCAGTGATTTCCTTTTCAGGATTTTAAATGTATTCTTCCACAGCCGGATTTTGCTTTGACCGTGTTGACCGTTGACCTCCCGTTGACCGTTTGTCCTCATACATGGGTCATACATGGGTCATTTGAAAGCTGTTGACGTGCTCTGTCTGGCGGGCTTGTCAGACACACAATCCATGCATGGGTGGAGCTGTGTGCAAGGTCAAAGTCCAGCCGGAATACAGCCAAATGGCTGTGTAGAGCCGAAAAGGAAATCACTGGGTTCAGGTCAGTGTTTCCGTTAGCCAGCCCGCAACCTGCGAATCTGCAACAGCGTGTTGAGATTCGCAGCTTCAGGCTGGCGCCGCGGGTTGAAATTGCGTGAATTTAGACCCCCAAAGTGTGAGAAACGACATTTTAACCTTTCCCCCTTTTCGCAAAAACAAAACGCCCCCGGTGGGTCGAGAATGGGTAGTGAGCCGTGACGCCCGGGATTAGCCATCATTTCCCCAAGATCCTTAGCGGAACCACTGGTTCATGTGGGTTCCCGCCCATCCTCCCCATGGTCGCTGAGCCGCCCTCGTGTTTCTGCAGGTGGGTTCATACTTGGGGGGCACCCAAACCCTAAACTGACCCTAAAACCGACCCTAAAACCCGTGGCTGTAGACACTAGACCCTAAACAAAACCTCCAAGCCGGTCGACTGACCTGGCGCGCTGCTGCTGCTGCTGCTGCTGCTGCAGGGCGCCGAGTTCGACGGCGTGGGCGCCGCGCGGTGCACAGCGGGCGACGCAGCTGTGCGCGACAGCCGAGGAGGGGGCGGTGGCGGTGGCCGTGGCGGTGGCGGTGGCGGTGGCGGCTTGACAGTTGTCACTGCCGCCAATGTGTCTACAGGAATGCTTGCAGCTACCCAAGGCGCGCCGGGCGCGCTGCGCCCAGAGCTGCTGGCCGCGCTCGATGGCGCGCCGGGCGTGCGCGCCGTGGCGGCCGCGCTCGCGGACGCGTTGTCTGCGGGGCCGGGCGCCGGGGGCGGCGGCGGCGGCGGCAATGGCGGGGACGGCGCTGGGGAGCGGGGGGGCGTCGTGGGCGGGGGTGTTGACGTGTGGGCGGACGAGTGCGTGCGGGTGCTTGCGGGGGCGCGCGACCGCGCGCGCGGCCCCGGGCTGGCAGCGGTGGGGGCCCCGCGCGCGCCGCAGCCGCAGCCGCCACGCGACCTGCTGCGCCGCCTGCTCTCGCAGCCCGGCCCGGCCTCTTCGTCCCCACACACACACCGCCAGCAACAGCAGCAGCAGCAGCAGCAAACACAGGCACCGGCGTGCCGACGCACGGGCGGCGCCGCTGGCGCGCCGCCGCCCCCGCCCTCCCCCGCCCTCCTCACGGCCTATGACCTCACGCTCGTCGCTAACACGTGCACCATGGGCGAGCCGCACCAGGACGCCCCAACTGCGGCCGCGCGCGGCGCGCGCCTGTCGCCCTTCGCCGGCGTGTGGCCCGCGGCGGCCCTGGCCAACCACGCGTGCTCGCCAAACGCTGTCGCGCTTGTGGTGGGCGGTGGGAGGTTCGCGCTGCGTTCGGTGGCAGAGATCATGCCAGGTGCGTGTGTGAGTGAGTGTGGATGTGTGTGGGGAGATGTCTCTGCTGGAACGCCGCTGTTGCTGCTGCTGTGTGTGTTTTGTTGGGGGGGGGGGGGGGGGGGCACCACCACCAGCATTGTTGCCACTGTCACCGTCATCATGACCCCCCCAGCACATTGGCGCGCATCCTGTCCTCCCCATGTCTTGACATCCATACCCCCCAAGCATGCACTGCCACCACCCCACGCACGCTCTAGGTCACGCTCACATTTACCCCATCCCCAAACTTCCCACACACACAGCACACGCACCCACACCACCATCCACTCACCCACGACGCACAGGCGAGGAGGTCACCCTCTGCTACCTCGGTGGCCCCGGCGCCCTCGCGCCCGCAGCCGCCCGCTCGGCAGAGCTCTACGCCGCGTTCGGTTTCGAGTGCGCGTGCGGGCGCTGCGCGACCGAGGCGAGCGTGGCCGGCGCCGCCGCGCGCGCGCCGCCGGGCAGCGCGGCCGCGGCGCTGGGTGAGCTGCACGGCGCAGCGCTGATGGCGCGCGCGGAGATGGAGGGCGCGCTTGCGGGGCGCAGGGCAGGGGGGGCCGAGGCCGCTGAGACCGCGTCGGCGGCCGCGTCGCAGCTGCTCTCGCTGTTCAGCGCCGCCGTCGAGCGCGTGCGGCGCGCTGGCGGCGGCGGCGCCGGCGGGCCCGGCGCGGCCGACGCGCTGCTGCCGCCAACTGCGTACGCGCTGCACGAGCTGCAGGCTGCGGCCGCGGGCGCGGCGCTCGCGCTGGCACCGAGCGGCGGTGGCGGCGCGCGAGAGAGCGCACTCGACGCGTCCGCGGAGGCGGCGGCGGCGGAGGCGCAGCTGCAGGCACTGGCGCGCTGCGTCGCCGCGGGCGAGGCGGTCGCGCCCGGGTCCGAGGCGCTCGTGGCGGCTGCCGGCGCGCTGGTCGCCGCGGCCACGGCGCGCGGCGGCGCGCGAGAGAGCGCACTCGACGCGTCGGCGGAGGCGGCGGCGGCGGAGGCGCAGCTGCAGGCGCTGGCGCGCTGCGTTGCCGCGGCCGAGGCGGTCGCGCCCGGGTCCGAGGCGCATGTGGCGGCTGCCGGCGCGCTGGTCGCCGCGGCCACGGCGCGCGGCGGCGCGCGCGGGGCTGCCGATCCGGCGCGCACACACGACGCGGTGCGGTCGCTCATGGCCGCGGTGACGGCGCGCTACGGCGCCCTGCCGGGGCCAGCGCTTGCGCAGCTGGCGAGTTGCGTGCGCGCGAGCGCCGCGGCCGTGCTTGGCGCACGTGGCGGCGCGCTGCTGGCGACGCTGCGGCAGCACGAGGCATCTGTTGCGAGTGCTGCTGCCTCGGCTGCCCCTGCTGCTGCTGCGGGTGCGCCTGCTGTTGCTGCACGTGCTGCTGCTGCAGCGCGGGGCGAGGCAGTGCGGGTGGAGGTGGGTGTGCCTGCTGCGGTGCAGGGGCGCGAGCAGGCAGTGCCCGCTCGTGGCAAGCCAAACAAGCTGCAGAAATCGGTGGGGCGGCGCCCGCCGGCAGTGGCTGCGGGGCGCACAAAGCGCAGCGGGGCGCTTGACGCGTGGGCTGCGCCGGCGGCGGCACCTCCGGCGCGGCGGCTTGACAGCTGGGGCCTGCCTGCCGTTGGTGACACACCGAGCTCGCCGTTCGCTACTGCACTCGGCGCGAGCGGCAGAGGCGATGCCGCCGACAGCGACAGCGGTGGCGAGGAGGCGTTTGAACTTGCTGTTGACAGTGACCTGGATGCGCTGCTGCTCGACGTTTTTGGGACAGACACGGATGCGGCCGATGGGTTGCTACATCAAGCACTCCCTCTCTAAGTTCAGTCTTTTACAGCCCTCATTAGCAAGCGCTCGTACTACAACAGATATGTGTGCAACTAGTAGTTCGTCTAGCAGTCGTCCGTGCCCGGTGGTGTGTGCGTAAGGACGTCCAAACGGCCCAAAAAACTCAGTGGTGAGGCTGAAAACTCGTGTTGATATGTTGCCTCGTCCAGGCATATGCTTTTCCCCAGTTGTTGTGTAACGGGTTTTCCAAAAAGCTGGGGAGAGGGAGCAAGCGGCGTCCCATTTCAGCAGAAAACAATAAGGCCGGTGATTCAGACCGCGTCACGCCAGGCTGTATAGCCATCTCAACAAAAACTATCCGGAGGCCGCATCGACTGGGTGGCACAGCTGAGCGAGTGCCTCAGCACAGTGGGGCACACGCTGGTGTGGGGCCAGGAGGCGGGGGGCATCGCCCGCCTGCTAGAGACAGCAGCGGCAGGTTGGCTGGCATCAGAGACCAGCACACCAGAGCTGCCAGAGGACGCCAACCAGCTCAGCGTCGTCCGCTCAGTGCCTGACTCATGGTCACACCGCTTCAAGATGCTTACTTACTTGCGGTGGATGGCAGACGACTGTGGCGGCGCACCAATGCTCTGGACGGGGCTGAACAGCGCCGCCCAGATCACGACACTCGCACGCTTTAGAATGGGGCTGCATGAACTGCAGATAGAGAAGGGGCGCCACACGGCGCAGGCAGAGCCACGCAGCCAGAGGCTCTGTCGCCTTTGTGGCATGCGGGAGGATGAGGCACACGTGATTTTTGAGTGTCCAGCGTATACGGAGACACGCGTACAGTTCCACACCCTTTTCCTGAGCGTCCCTGGGGACGATAAAGGCTTGGATGCGAAGATGCGGGCGTTTATGAACCCCAGCCCGGGGCTACTTTACCCTTGTTTTTGGCGTGACATGGCCAACTTTCTGGTCTCGTGCCTTGATATACGTAACACAAGCCTGGAGATGGTAGAGGATCGGGAGGAATAATTGACCTGAAGCGAACGATGTTTTGAATTAGGAGTCAATGAGGCAGCCACGATAGTGGCGGGGACCCAAGCGTGGGTTCCCGAGGAGCTGCGGTGGACTGTGCCGTTTGCAGTGCACCGCAGCTGGCGCACCTGAGAAATGCCCACGCTGGGTCTCACACGTGAAAGCTGCCTCAAAGATGACGACCTCAAAACGGAGTATGCAGAAGGAACATATTTATCCGCTATAACCGGGGGGCAAGCTTGCTTTCTAACCTATCACCAAATCCCACACTGTTGGTCACTACTGACCGCCTTTTCCAGCCCCTTTCTAGGTAGTTAGGCTTAGGGATGTGCCCCTCACCGAGTCCTTCTGTGCCTCCCCCCTTCAGCAGGGGGGGGGCCTGCGACACGTCCAATGTCGTGCTCGGTGCAACTACAAGGGGTCAGCTTCTGCTCAGAGCCGGGTTAAGGGTAACAGGTTGAGAATCCTGTGAATGCTGGTTGAAATCCCAGTTAGAACCCCTTAACACGTTAGAGGTTGCGGCCCGGCTGGATATCCTTTTCGGCCACGTCTTGGCCTTTCTCCCCACGGGGGGATGTCTCTTCTGGCAATTGGCGACGAACCTGCCTTGCGTTTTCCGTTTCCCAACATGCGCTCACCGACTTCAACAAGCGTTTGCTGCCGCTGCGGTAGGGGACCTAGGGGTGCGCCCACGCTCTTTACAGAGTTGGGGTTCCCTACCACCAACAGCCAGCCATCTCAGTAAGGTGCTCGGGCCATATGGCGCCGAGCACGGTCTTATACGCCTTTAGAGGTGTCCCTGACTGTAACATCCATCATCATCAAGGTGTGGGAGGTAAGTGACCGTGTGGGTCACAGCAGTGGTGCGTGTGCGTGTGGCGTCTAGAGGCGTGCCTCCCAAAGGGAAATGCAAAGCGAGCCCGAGTTACGTCGAGTCCTAGTGATGTCTAGTGAAG
Organism: Chlamydomonas sp. UWO 241; assembly: GCA_016618255.1. Taxonomy (NCBI): domain Eukaryota; kingdom Viridiplantae; phylum Chlorophyta; class Chlorophyceae; order Chlamydomonadales; family Chlamydomonadaceae; genus Chlamydomonas; species Chlamydomonas priscui. The sequence goes on along the minus strand of VFSX01000148.1, from coordinate 93,403 downwards.
GCAACCTGCAGAGAGTCTGCAGCGACATTTTTTAAGTGATGTTGTCAAAAGCTGATTGCCCCTCGCGGGCTGCGGGGCGTCGACAGAGCCAAAGACATCTGTGTGCGAGTGCTGCGCGTATCCTGTGCTGTTAAAAAAACTCCTGCGTAAGGAAACGAAGCCAACGGCCGCTTCAATTTAGGGATGTTTGGTGCGTGCCGTGGCGCTGTTGGGATCAGGGGGCAGTTGCCCTGATCATGTGTGCGCGCAAGCTTTGAGGGTGCGCGTCGGGTGCGAGTATACGTTAGCAGAGGGTAACGTCGTGGCAAAAGCCATTTGAAAGGACCATTTATATTATTGAGTCGAGTGTGTAATAAGTGATGCGTATTGATGGGGGCCCACAGCTTGTTGTTGCGGGCCACTCAAAAGGGTAGGTAGGCGCTCTGTTGTAACGGCGTTGCGTGGAAAACCGACATGAGATTCAATATTTGATCGCAGCGAAAAAGACACTGCGATTCTTCGCACACACCATTGCTCATATTTTCGCATAATATAAGTAGCTGGTTGCGCGCTGTGGCGGAGGCGGCTCGTCAACATAAAATTATTGTTCCGCAGTTGGCGCGCTGGGCGCTGTTCAATGCCTTGCTGTATGCACCACACATAGCGTGACGCGTGTGGTGGCACACGGTGGGGTGCACCCGTGTTTCAGCCATGGCCCCTAAAATAATCCAAGGCGCGCGACTTACATGTGTCGCGGCCGGATGCCGTTGATGCCACCAAAAGCGTGGCTAAAGAAAGGCGTGCCTTTGTGGCATGTGTATAGACCTAAAGTGGTGGCGTCCAAGGAGGGTGGGGCAAGCTGCCTCGCCGCAAGAACTCCGACTAGTGACCGGACGGCCTTTCCAAACAGTGTCCTCCTGCTGAGACAGCGAGAGCATTCTAGCCAACGTGTGCGTGTGTGTCCAACTTGATTATAATACCACCCCCCTGCGAAGTTAACGTGGAGATTGGGCTCAAAATAAAAAAAACTCGCTACAAATGAGGGCATGACGGTCCTCGGTCCTCTCGTGATGCCCCCCCTTTCCCTCTGTGGGATGTCTCTTTTGTCTCTTGTCACAAGGAATCCCTGCAACTAGCAACGAAACGGTGACAGTATATCTTGATAGATATATTTAGATAGTGGGTGTCGGACAGGGTGGAAATAGGCGAAGTCATGGAAACGTGGGTTTCCATCAGGAGCAAGCCCGGTACTGGAATGGGCAGAGAAATTGGGACATCCCCGTGAACAGGGACACGTGGATAGCGATCCCGACCGGCATGCGCGATGGTGCTGCTCCGTGGTAAACTGTTTGGCGCGGCATGGAGCCGTCTCTACCCCCCCGCGCCAGTGGGGGGGGGATGATGATCAGGAGGATGAAGTCGCCCCTGGCCGCCCCCTCCTGCTTCTCTTCAGATAGGGGTGGTGGTGGTCGTGCGCGGTTTCCCGCGCCCTGAAGGCGGTGTAGTGAAACGGTGGGGGGGGTCACGCATCAGGCGCGTAGGCGTAGGGACAGAACAAGCCGCCCTCTGAATCGTGACAGAGGGGCAAGGGCATCGACAGTATGCTCGTGCTCGTGCACGGACCGCTCACGATCCGTGCACGGTGATCATGAGCAGGTGGCATTTCGTACAGGTATACTCAGACTCAGTATGACGAGGTCGTGACCATCGAGGGCGTGTGCCGCCCCCTCCCGGCGTCCAGGGTGTCGCCACGATCCATGTTGACGCTGCCACGTTGTTGGCGGCGCTGGATCGGCGTGGCGATTTTGAACTTGGGGGGCAAGTGCGTCATCACGCAGCAATGCTGTCGGAGCATGGCGGCGAGTGGCAGGGGCTCCCCGGCTCCACACCCATGCTCCAGGCGCGCAGGGGTGATCCGCACAGGGCGGAGGTGGAGGCGCTCTTGCGGGAGAGCAGGGCGGCGAGGATGGCGTGACCTGGCAGGGTGGGAGCACCAGGCCCCCTGGATGCACGGCGCACCCTGCTCTGGCGCGCAAAGTCGCCCGAGCGCTGGCGGCTCAGACCGTCACCCGTCGAGAAGCGGGAGGTAGGCACGGCCAGCGCGCGGGGCGCAGCCAGCGGGGAGGGGCATGGCGCCGATGGAGCGTCCACGGTCGCCGCAGTCATAGCGGACACTGCGCGGTCGCAAAAACGGGGCGCATGCATGCATTAGTGGCGGTGCTGTGCGGGAAGTGGCGAGCTATCGCGGGGTTAGGCCGTAGCACTGTCATAAGGGACCTGTAGCAAGACCCCCTCTCACCGCCCTCTCAAACGCTCACCTAGCTCCTGCTCGGGCGCAGCGGGGGAAGCGTCCCAGGCGAACGGGTTGGGTGGCTCGATGCGGGCGCGCTTCAGCGCCTGCTCCACGGGCTTGGGAGCGCAAATAGAAGGAAGCGCGAGTAGGTCCATCGTGGTGGGGGTATCGGCGAGGTTGTCTGGCAGGTTGGTCTTCTGGTGGTGGCTGGGGTAAGGGCCGTGGGTCTTGGTCCGTGGGTTGAGTTGTGGGGAGTTATGGTGATGTCACCGATCTCGGCCAAGAAGAGTTTGATTTTGCTTTTCAAAACAAGTGTGTCGGGTGTATTACTCGGAGCCACGGGTCCGAGATGATAACCTCCCCAAGCAGCAACCTTGCAGAGGTCTCTGCAATGGTTACGGAGAGGTGAGGACGTTTGCCGCAACAAGTTGCGGAAAGTGTGAGGGCTTGCGGAAAAGTGTGAGACGGCCTGTCGTAGGGGTGCAAGGGCCTCAAAACCTCGTATAGTGGCCCAGAGTGCCTGATATACGCTTCCATGGCCTCTGATGGGGTGGGGGAGGGGTGCTGAGAGAGAGGCCCCGGAGAGAGGGGGCCCAGGTATCAACACCGCTTGTTGACTCGCCTACCCGCGTTGACTGTCGGGAGGTTCCGGAGGGTTGCGCAGGTTGCGGAGGAGGTTGCAGAGAAGGGGTGTTGAGTTATCATTTGCGGAGTGGGGGGGTGAGGTTGCGGACGGAGCCCTGCTGCGAGCACCGCCCACCCACGCTTATGATGCAACGCACTCGTACTGTTCGGGCATGAAAGGGGGGGGGGCGAGGTGGAATTTTGTAAAATCTAGCATTTGAACAAATCGAACTTAGCGGCCAACGGCTGCGAGGTGCTGCGACAAGAAACAGGGTGCGTCGCGGTGGAATCCAGCATCAAGGCACCCGCAAGCACCCATTGGGCGCACCTGCCGCTATTGGGCCACCCCTCGTCAGGCAGACACTAATCCCACATGCATCCCTCCTATCGATGCCATCGCGCGACAGCTGTGCCTGCGGACGCCACCTACGTAGCCCTGCTGGCCTGGTGCTGGTGCTGCTGCTGCTGCTGCTGCTGCTTGCTGCTGCTTGCTGCTGCTTGCTGCTGCTGTTGCTGATGCTGCTGCTTGCTGCTGCTTGCTGCTGCTTGCTACTGCTGCTGTTGCTGCTGCTGCTGCTTGCTACTGCTGCTGTTGCTGCTGCTGCTGCTGCTGCTGCTGCTGCTTCCTGCTTACTGCTGCTTGCTGCTTGCTGCTGCTTGCTGCTTGCTGCTGCTGCTTGCTGCTGCTTGCTGCTTGTTTCTGCTTGCTGCTGCTGCTGCTGCTGCTTACTGCTTGCTCCTGCTGCTGCTTGCTACTTCTCCTGCTGCTGCTGCTGCTTCAGAGAGGGGCACGCCACGAAACCTGTGGCCTCTCGAGGCCCTGTGGCCTCAAGAGGCCCTGTGGAAATGCAGACTACCTGTGCGGCAGGCAGTCATGACCGTGCGACCAGGCAGGCCAGTCTCCAGGACAGTCAGGCTCACGCCATCACGGCTGTGTGCTGCCGGTGTGCACATAAGCTGACTGGTGGCACCCTAGGTCTTCTTGGCTCACACAGACCCAGACCCTACACAGACGCAGGCGACAACATGATGGACCTGCCGCCGTTGCCGTTCGCGCTCCCTGCCTGTGTGCCCCACGGCAAGATGCGCGTGTGGACCCTCACTCTCACCCTCGCCCGCGCACGAACCTGAGAGATAGAGACCCGTCGCATGCACATATTACGACGTTCACAATGAAGTAAATCATCCAGCCAGATCTCAAAACCCCCCAAACTCGAGACACCGAATGTCCGAACGTGCGACAGTCAAACAACCAAAAACCTGCGAGCGCCACAGCTGGCGCCCACCCCCCACCTTGGAGGAAGCCCGGCAAGCGCAAGCCGCAGCTGCTGCGGCGCTCCTAGGCATTGGCATGAAGGGAGGGGGGGCCACGCACGCTCCAGACCCGAAATACGTACGTACCGTGCAACCCCAGAGAGTGCGCGATGGAATCAGAACCACAGCACCCGCATCGGCGCACCCACCACCACTCCTCCTCCTTCAGGCAGACACCCTCTCATCACACGACAGCTTGTGCAGTCTGCAGACACCCTCTCATCACACGACAGCTTGTGTCTGCAGTCTGCATACATACCCCCCTCAGCTGCTGCTACGACGTGTCAGGCCCTTTGGAGCCTACCTTTGCTGCAGGGCCGCTAGACCAGGCAGGCAGCTGCAGGACCATGAGACCAGGAAGGTGTGTGGTCGTACACAGCCGCATGCCATCGCGGCCATCGTTGAGGCGCGAAACGGTGAAAAGGTCTTCGGTGCCCCAGGTCTTCCCGCAACCGAATCTTCCCAGACCCAGGCGCTGAAGCGTCGCCATCTCGATGGACGCGCACGCACCCCGTTTTAGGCCAAGGGGTGTTCATTGTTACCGGGTCACACACACACGCACAGGTCACACACACGCGATCGAGGACGATCGAGCACACACACGCGCAACGCCACTGAATTCGTGTGCATGATGGCACACGCGCTGCATCGGCGCCAGCTGTCAGTGACGCACTCCTCCACGGCATGCTGGGCCCATCCCGCTGAACGGGCTCCTCGCCCTAGACCTGCGCCCTGCCCGGTGCACAGCAGGGTGCCAACGCCCGGAAGCGCCATCCATGCCCGGCCTGGTGGGGCCGACAGGGGCGCAACACACGCCATGCATGTATTATGCCTCCAAAACAGGGGGGGGCCCTCTTTTCGGCGTGGCGCGTCATCGTCCCTGACCCCTGACCCTCACCTTCCCTGTGCATGCTGACCTCGCAGACGTGGCGGTGCGTGCAATCGATGCGGTGCGTGTGACGGCACCTGCTGCGGCACCTGCCGCTACACCAGCATCCCCAGCAAGCCGGCCGCTGACGGTCGCGCTCGTGGGGTTCGGCAACTTTGGCCAGTTCCTGGCCGGCCGCTTCCTCAGGAACAACCACAAGGTGGACGATGGATGATGGATGCATCCCCGTCGCACCCGGGTGCATGCATGCATGGCGTGGAGCGTGCCATGAGCCACCCCCAAGGCCCCCAGGCGCCCACGCACATGCACCCTGCACGCATGCTCCCCAGGTGATCGCGTGGAACCGCAAGGAAACGTTCGACTATCCGGGCCGTGCAAAGGAGATGGGCGTGGAGTTCTACGAGAGCCTCGACGGGCTGTGCGAGGCACACCCAGACGTGAGCACGCGGGGGGGGGGGAGGGGGGGGAGCATGTGCGTGGCAGATGCAAACACATGCACACAACACACACACACACACACCTACACACACAGGTCGTGATCCTGGCGACCTCGATCCTTTCGACCAAGCCGATGCACGAGCCAGTGCCGTGGATGCGGCTGACACGCACACACGCACGCACACATACACACACACACACACACGCACACACACACACATACGCACACACACAGGTCGTGATCCTGGTGGCTTCGATCCTTTCGCCAAAGCCGGTGCTCGAGCCAGTGCCATGTAAGCGGCTGACACGCACACACACGCACACACGCACGAGCACACACACACACACTCACACACACACACACGC
>VFSX01000148.1:62500-85000 GCA_016618255.1 Chlamydomonas sp. UWO 241 | reverse complement strand
CCAGGCGGGGACCGTTCCAGTCAGCGCCAGTCGGCTCTGCCGGCTTGACTGGCCACAAGGCCACTACTGTGACCCTGAGGAAGGTCCTCTCCTATATGCTCCTTGCCAGACATGTCTCTCAGAGACCGCTGTTTGGGGTAGTCTAGCCGGCGGGAGCGGTAGTCTATTGGCCGGGAGCCGGCGGTTCTCTAGTACACTCAAGTGGGCTGGAGTATCGGCGGGTGATCTCTAGTAGAAGAGTAGCCTGCTTAGCTGGAAACCCCGTGTTACTTGTTACTTGTTACTTGAGGCAAGGGGGGGGGCAGAACAGCAGATTCTCGACCCCATGATCAAAAACTTCGAATTTTCAAACCTGAGCGGCACCATGCCCTTCCCCTCCCTTAGTTACATACATATCCACCCCTAACAAAACGGGCCGCGGGGGGGGGGCAGTGGGGGGGGTCCCCCCAGGGACTTTTTCAAAAAAATCATGTAACTTTCTTCTCCGACTTCCGTTCAACATGAGAGTGGGCGCGTCGGATTCCTTTCACCAAGAGGAGTCCAAATCCACCCTCAGATCATCCACACACCCAATACATATTGCAGGGGTGTAGGGTGTGGGGAGGTCCTACACCGGGCGGCTAGTGTGGACCACTGGTTCACACCCAGTGAGTTGAGAGCCAGGATGCTCTGCAGACCTGCAATTGGGCTGGGAGTGGGCGCGCTAGATTCGTCTTATGACACAGATGCCAAATGCATGGTCATTCATGTGGTTTATTGGTGGGGAGGGTGTGGATGGGGCCTTGGAGTGCGGGGCTGCACCGAGGCGCGTGGCCGCCTTCTGAGGCCATTTACAGAAGTTGGAGTGAGTTGCACAGCCACCAAATGAAACCATAGATAAGGAATGATGTTACAAAGCTGCCCACCAAGTTTCGGCTCCAACAGATAAGGCCTGGGTGTACCTGGGGGGGTCCCCCCCCAGGGGTCTTTTCACAAAAATCGATCATGGGGTCTGGGAAAAAATAAATCTGTTCCCCCCTGTCAGGAGGCCTTTTTTTTTGCGGGAAAGTGCGAAAATTGCCGCTGTTTACACTTTTTGAAGCAAAATTCCCGCGATTCGCCCCCGCAGTGTCCCTCCAAATTTCCCCTTTTTCCCCTAGCGGGGGCTGCGGGGGCGCTGAGGACATCACTGTTGGTCGTGTTTGTGCGCGTGGGTGTGCTCAGGTGTTCCGTCGTCTCTCGTGTTGTCTTCTCTCCTACCCACCCCTGCACAGGCCTTCCCCAAGCAGCTGCTCACATTCCCACGCCCATGCCCCGTGCTCGGCAATGCCCCCAATGCACACCCCACACCTGCCCTGCCGCCCCGTGCCCTGTTCGTCGTTTCTTCTTCCTCTCTGACCCCACCGTTGACGCACACCTGCCGTGCCCGCCTGCCAGCGTTTTTGTTTTCTGGCGCATGGAGCCGGATTTAGGAGCCACGAAGCCGGACTTTCCAGCAAAATTGCTCCAGAAAATCAATTCGTTATTCTGAGAACAAATTCACCTGCTGTCTGCTATGCAGGCCTTCACCAAGCAGCTGCTCACATTCCCGCGTGCCCATGCCCCGTGCTCGGCAACGCCCCCAATGCACACACCCCACCTCCGCTGCCGCCCCGTGCCCTGTTCTTCGGTCTCTCATTTTTCTTCTCCTCTGGCCCACCCTGTATTCACACCTGCCTGCCACCTGCCTGCCACCTGCCTGCCACCACCTGCCTGCCACCTGCCTGCCACCCACCCTGGATTCACACCTGCCTGCCCATCTGCTACGCAGTTCTCCCCCAAGCAGCTGCTCACATCCAAGCTGTCCGAGTACTTCGACATCCGCTGCGCCCACGCGCACTTACACAAACAAAAACAAAAACGCACACCCACGCACACGAACGCACACACGCACGAACGCACACACACACACACACACACACACACACACACACACACACGCACGAAGGTCTTCCCCAAGCAGCTGCTTGCGTCCAAGCTGCCTGAGCACTTCGACATCCTGTGCACCCACGCGCACCAACACGAACACACACACACACTCACACGAACGCACACACACACACACACACACACATACAGGTCTCCCCCAAGCGGCTGCTCGCGTCCAAGCTGCACGAGCACTTCGACTTCGACATCCTGTGCACCCACGCGCACCAACACGAACACACACACACACTCACTCACACGAACGAACGCACACACACACACACACACATGCAGGTCTCCCCCAAGCGGCTGCTCGCGTCCAAGCTGCAAGAGCACTTTGACATCCTGTGCACCCACGTGCACCAACACGAACACACACACTCACACGAACGCGCACACACACACACACACACACATGCAGGTCTCCCCCAAGCAGCTGCTCGCGTCCAAGCTGCCTGAGCACTTCGACATCCTGTGCACCCACGCGCACCAACACGAACACACACACTCACACGAACGCGCACACACACACACACACACACATGCAGGTCTCCCCCAAGCAGCTGCTCGCGTCCAAGCTGCCTGAGCACTTCGACATCCTGTGCACCCACGCGCACCAACACGAACACACACACTCACACAAACGCACACACACACACGAACGCATACACACACGCACGCAGTAACACGGGGTTTCCAGCTAAGCAGGCTACTCTTCTACTAGAGACACCCGCCGATACTCCAGCACACTTAAGTACTAGAGTACCGCCGGCTCCCGGCCGATAGACTACCGCTCCCGCCGGCTAGACTACCCCAAACAGCGGTCTCTGAGAGACATGTCTGGCAAGGAGCATATAGGAGAGGACCTTCCTCAAGGTCACAGTAGTGGCCTTGTGGCCAGTCAAGCCGGCAGAGCCGACTGGCGCACACACGCACCCACACACACACAAACACAACACACACACATACACACACACACACACACACACGCACGCAGGTCTTCCCCAAGCAGCTGCTCACGTCCAAGCTGCCCGACCACTTCGACATCCTCTGCACTCACCCCATGTTCGGCGTAAACTCGGGGAGTGGGTCGTGGGCCGGCCTGAACTTCCAGTACGAAAAGGTCCGCGTCGGGAGCGACCCCGAGCGCGTCGACCGCGCGGAGCGCTTCCTGAAGGTGGGTGGCTAGCTAGAGTGTGTGTGTGTGTGGGGGGGGGAGGGGGGGGGGGCTGCCTCGACGACGCAGATCTTTAGCGCCGGGGGGGTGCGGACTTCCAGTACGAAAAGTTCCGCGTCGGGGGCGGCCTCGAGCGCGTTGGCCGCGCGGAGCGCTTCCTGAAGGTGGGTGGCTAGCTAGAGTGTGTGTGTGTGGGGGGGGGGGGTATGGGGGGGAGTCTGCCTCGACGGCGCAGATCTTTAGCGCCGGGGGGGGGCGAACTTCTAGTGCGAAATGTTCCGCGTTGGGAGCGACCCAGAGCGCGTCAACCGCGCGGAGCGCTTCCTGAAGGTGTGTTGATGAGTGTGGCCACCTAGAGTGTGTGCGGGGGGGATTGGGGGGGGGTCTGCCTCGACGGCGCAGATCTTTAGCGCCGGGAGGGGCGAACTTCCAGTACGAAAAGGTCCGCGTCGGGGGCGGCCCCGAGCGCGTTGGCCGCGCGGAGCGCTTCCTGAAGGTGGGTGGCTAGGTAGAGTGTGGGGGGTGTATGTGGGGGGGATCTGCCTCGACGGCGCAGATCTTTAGCGACGGGGGGGCGAACTTCCAGTACGAAAAGGTCCGCGTCAGGACCCTGAGCGCGTCGACCGCGCGGAGCGCTTCCTCAAGGTGCGATGACGAGTGTGGCTATCTAGTGTGGGGTGTGTGTATGGGGGGGAGGATCTGCCTCGACAGCGCAGATCTTTAGCGCCGGGGGGGGGGGCGAACTTCCAGTTCGAAAAGGTCCGCGTCGGGGGCGACCCCGAGCGCGTCGACCGCGCGGGGCGCTTCCTGAAGGTGTGTTGATGAGTGTGGCCACCTAGAGTGTGTGGGGGGGGGATTGGGGGGGGGGGTCTGCCTCGACGGCGCAGATCTTTAGCGCCGGGAGGGGCGAACTTCCAGTACCAACAGGTCCGCGACGGGAGCGGCCCCGAGCGCGTTGACCGCGCAGAGCGCTTCCTCGAGATGTGTTGACGAGTGTGGCTATCTAGTGTGGTGTGTGTGAAAAGGGGGAGATCTGCCTCGACGGCGCAGATCTTTAGCGGCAGGGGGCGGACAGACATGCAGACAGACAGACGGACAGACGGACGGACAGGCAGACACACAGACAGACAGGCAGACAGACAGACAGACAGACAGACAGACAGACAGACGGACGGACGGACGGACAGACAGACAGACAGACAGAGGCGGACAGACAGAGAGGCAGACAGACAGACAGACAGACAGAAAGTCAAGACACCCAACCAACCAATCCACCAATCCCCCCCCCCCTCGTCTTGCAGATGCTTGCCGTCAAGGGCTGCCGCATGGTTGATATGACGTTCGACAGACACACACACATACACACACGCGCGCGCACACAGATCTTTGCCGACGAGGGCTGCCGCATGGTTGATACGACGTTTGACGGGCACACACACACACACACGCGCGCACGCATAAAGATCTTTGCCGACGAGGGCTGCCGCATGGTGGAGATGCCGTTTGATGGGCACACACACACACACACATGCGCACACACACACATACGCACACACACACACGCGCGCGCGCAGATGCTTGCCGTCAAGGGCTGCCGCATGGTTGATATGACGTTTGACAGACACACACACACGCACACACACGCGCGCACGCAGATGCTTTCCGTCAAGGGCTGCCGCATGGTGGAGATGCTGTTTGACGGGCACACACACACACAAGCACACACACACACAAGCACACACACACACACACACACAGATCTTTGCCGACGAGGGCTGCCGCATGGTTGAGATGACGTGTGAGGAGCACGACGAGGCCGCGGCTTCGACGCAGTTTGTCACGCACACGGTCGGGCGCATGCTCGGCACGATGCGGCTGCAGAGCACGCCGATCAACACCAAGGTTTGTGTGGTGTTGGGGGGTGGGGAAGGTCAGAGGGGGGGGCGGTTTGGTTTTGTTCGTAGGGGAGGAGACAGTTTGTCACGCACACGGTCAAGCGCATGCTCGGCACGATGCGGCTGCAGAGCACGCCGATCAACACCAAGGTTTGTTCTCTGGTTTGGGGTCCATCGGGCAGGCCCCTGAGGGCCCCACCACGTTCCCAACGCCCGAGGCGGCGCCTCAGGCGGCGCATCTACTTGCGCGAACGAGGCGGCGCCTCAGGCGCGCCGACCGCTCGAGGCGCCGCCTGAGGCGCACCCCTGATCACCGCAGGCGTCGCCTTAGGCGTCATCCCGACCGCCTCAGGCGCCACCCCGACCGCCGTAGGCGCCCATTACCGCCTGAGGCGCACCCCCGACCGCCTCAGGCGTCGCCTTAGGCGTCATCCCGACCGCCTCAGGCGCCACCCCGACCGCCTTAGGCGCCCATTACCGCCTGAGGCGCACCCCCGACCGCCTCAGGCTTTACGACTGCATTCACCTGCGCGGATCAAACGATGGGACTAGAGTAGGGGGGGAGGGGACGAGGGGGAGGGGACGAGGGGGGGAGTTTTTTGGGGGGGGGGGCGAGCATCCTGCACTCCCTCAACCCAGGGTCACTCTTACTGACCCAAGGTCACTCTTACTGACCCAAGGTCTCTCTCACTGACCCAAGGTCACTCTCACTGACCCAAGGTCACTCTCACTGACCCAAGGTCACTCTCACTGACCCTCTCCTCCCCCATGCAGGGATTTGAGGCCCTTCTGACGCTGACCAACCAGACCAACACCGACTCGTTCGACCTCTACTACGGGCTCTTCCTCTACAACCAGAACGCGACAGAAGAGCTCGAGCGAATTGAGAAGGCAAGTGCCTCGTCCAATGTTCCGGAGCCCTCGTTTTACGGTTCGGGGTTTCTAAACGGCTTCGTGTTTACAATCTGGGGCTCCCTCCTCTACAACCAAATCGTGACAGAAGAGCTCGAGCGCATCGAAAAGGTGGGCGTTGAACCGTGGCCGTGCAAGGCTGGGAATCCCAGTCAGCTGCCAAAGTATGTCGGCTGCCAAAGTGCTTTACTTTGACCTTGAACACAGCTCAATCCATTCAGTGAATTGGTAGTCTGACAAGCCTGCCAGATAGTGCCCGTCCAGAGCTTCCAAATGACCTTTGTATCAGGGCAAACAGTCAATGGGAGGTCAGCTTTCAACACGGAAAAACGGCTGCAGAATCCGGCCTTCAGCAAAAACACTGGGATTCTAGCCGAACAGCAGCAGGCGCTGAAGCAACGGGCTCTTTGCAGCAGTGACCCCTAGAAAGTTTTTTATGTTCCCCCCCTCCCGGCTCCAGCGACTTTGACCGCTCATACCAGGCGCAAAACATAGCGAGTACGCATGCAGCGCATGGCGTCGTGCCGCTCTCGGCGAGAGCCTTGCAACGCACCCCTACACGGCCTCTCCCACCAAGTATGGGGTGGTTTCCTGGCAAATGGGAAATTCCAGGAGAAATCCGGCCCCGAGCGGTATACGGCTTGCAGGGGGATCACTGCAATGACTGGCTCTCCTCGCGCCTGCAAGTGCGCTCCAGCTCCTTTGGACCCGTAGATCTAGGTATATGTAGATCTATGTAGATCTATGTAGATCTATGTCTCATAAACGTTTGCAGTTTCTAAAGCGGGGCCGTTTTGAAACCAAAGCCTTGGAAAAGCAAATGTGTGCAGGGGCTCGAGAGCGCCAAGGGCCGGCTCCCCTCGCGCCTGCACGCGCGCTCCAGCTCCTTTGGACCCGTAGATCTATGTCTAAACGTTTGCAGTTTCAAAAGCGGGGCCGCTTTAAAACCGAAGCCTTGGAAAAGAATGTGTGCAGGGGCTCGAGAGCGCCAAGGGCCGGCTCCTCTCGCGCCAAGGGCCGGCTCCTCTCGCGCCTGCACGCGCGCTGCAGCTCCTCTGAGCCATTTATCTAACCACTGGAGCCGTCCTAGGTTGATACAACACGTTTGGTTGTAAAACCGAGACCCCACACCCCCAACGCAGGGGCTCGAGAGCGACAGCGACCGGCTCTCCTCGCGCCTGCACGCGCGCTGCAGCTCCTCTTAGCCACAACTCCTTGAGCCCTGTCAAGGTTGAAACCCACGAATAAACTGAGCTTCAACGCCGAAACCCTGCACCCCAAACGCAGGGGCTGGAGATCGCCAAGGACCGGCTCTTCCCGCGCCTGCACACACGCGCCAGCTCCTCTGAGCCATTTAGCCTAACCTCTGGAGCCCTTTCTAGGTTGATACAGCCTGTTCGGTTTTGAAACCGAAACCCCACACCCCCAACGCAGGGGCTCGAGAGGCGCCAAGGACCGGCTCTTCTCGCGGCTGCACGCGCGCTGCAGCTCCTCTTAGCCGTAGCTCCTTAAGCCCTTTCAAGGTCAACCAAGGCCATCCCCACCTTCAACTGAAACCCACGAATAAACTGAGCTTCAACACCGACACTCTACACCGTCAACGCAGTCAAGGCCGGAACCCACGAATAAACTCAGCTTCCACACCGACACCCTACACCCGCAACGCAGGGGCTCGAGAGAGCCAAGGAACCGGCTCGTCTCGCGCCTGCACACACGCGCTCCAGCTCCTCTGAGCCATTTAATCGAACCTCTGGAGCCCGTCCTAGGTTGATACAGCCTGTTCAGTTTTAAAACCGAAACCCCACACCCCAACGCAGGGGCCCGAGAGCGCCAAGGACCGGCTCTTCCCGCGCCTGCACACACGCGCCAGCTCCTCTGAGCCATTTAACCTAACCTCTGGAGCCCTTTCTAGGTCGTTACAACCTGTGCGGTTTTAAAACCGAAACCCCACACCCCCAACGCAGGGGCTCGAGAGCGTAAAGGACCGGCTCTTCTCGCGGCTGCACGACATTGCGCGCCGCGAGATGTTCCCCAAGGCGATGCTCGAGAAGATGCTGTCAAAGGTGTGTGTGTGTATCTCTGTGTGTGTCGCCAATACACCCCGGCAATTGTTACGAGGTCTGACCCGTGCACTGGGATGTCTTTCGAATATCGGGTGACCGACCAGCGCCTGAATCGAGTGGATAGTATCCTTGGTTTAGGGGGGTCGCGCACACACACACACTCTCTCTCTCACTCTCTCTCACTCTCTCTGGCACTCTCTCACTTTCCCTCTCCCTCACACACACCCCATTGCGCCATCAAAGGCATCCGACGGACTGTAAAACCGACCACCACACCCCATAGGAGTCTGCCACCGTGCTCAAGCTCTTCTTCCGCGGGCTCGCGCACCTGAACCAGCTGACGTTTGCAAACACTCTCTCTCACTCTCTCTCACTCTCCCTCACTCTCTCACTGACTCTCTCTCCCTCTTTCTGGCACTCTCACTCTCTCTCTGGCACTCTCTCACTCTCCCTCCCTCCCTCTCCCTTACACACACCCTACAGGAGTCTGCCACCGCGCTCAAGCTCTTCTTCCGCGGGCTCGCGCGCCTCAACCAGCTGGTGTTTGCAAACACTCTCTCTCACTCTCTCTCACTCCCTCTCTCACTCACTCACTCTCACTCTCTCACTCTCACTCTCTCACTCTCACTCACACACACACCCCAGGAGTCTGCCACCGTGCTCAAGCTCTTCTTCCGCGGACTCGCACGCCTGAACCAGCTGACGTTTGCAAGCACCACGTCAGTCGAGGTCGATGCAGAGCCAATGTACGAGGACCACCCGGAGGTGCGTGTGCGTGGTCGATTCTTGCAGTCTGCCGAGCGCCCATGCTTGCGGTGTTTTACCTTTGTGTGTGTGTGAGAGAGAGAGAGTGTGTGTGGGTGCGGTTGTGTGAGTGCGCAAGACGCGGAGCCAATGTACGAGGACCACCCGGTGGTGCGTGTATATGGTCGATTTCTCCAGTCTGACGGGAGCCCGTCGTCCGGACGCCTGCAATTGGACTTGTGTGTGTGTGTGTATGTGTGTGTGAAAGAAAAGGAGAGGGAGAGAGGGGGTGAGAGAGAGGGGGTGAGAGGCAGGGAGATGCGGAGCCAATGCATGAGGACAACCTGGAAGTGCGTGTTTGTGTGGGGGGGGCGTGTGTGGGGGGGGGGGAGAGTGAGAGTCGGAGGTGCGTGTGCGTTTCGGTGGGTGGGGATGGGGTGTGAGAGTGAGAGTGAAAGAGACGCGGAGCTCATGTCCATCAACCACCCGGAGGTACGTGTTTGTGTGGGTGTGGGTGTGCGTGCGTGTGTCTGGGGGGGGGGGAGGGCAAAGAGTGAGAGTCGGAGGTGTGTGTGTGTGTGTTTGGGCAGGTGGGGGTTGGTAGGGGTGGGTGTGGGTGAGAGAGTTTAGAGGCGGAGAGAGAGATGCGGAGCCGATGTATTAAGACCTCTCGGAGGTGCGTGTTTGTGTGGGTGTACATTTAGGGTTTTGAAACCCTGAACAGGGTTGATGTGTTTTTACCCTAAACGGGTTTAGGTCTTTAAAACCTAAAGCCCTATTAAGTTAAGGGGTTTAAACCTCTTAACCCTAAACCCTAAACCCTACATAAAAGCGTTGTGAGTGAGTGTGAGGCAGAGAAAAGTTGAGTTGAGGAGCCGCCCCCCCCCCTGGCGCCGCCCTTCTACATTTACCTCTCGTCACCTTACACACGCACGCACGCACGCACACACACACACACAGATCCTACTCCCCCTCTACACTTCCTGCCTCCAAATATGGCGCGACAAGGCGCTCGCCGCGGGCGGGGAGCCCCCGCGCGCCGTGGGCGCGAACGAGACGATCTCAATCGACACTGCGCACAACGTTACGCTGCCGGCAAACAGTGAGTGAACGGGAGGGAGGGGGGGGGGGCTCTGGGCCGTGTTTCCGTGTGTCTGTGTGTGTGCAGGGGGGGTGAAGGAGGGGGGAGCGCGCCGTGGCCGCCAGCGAGACGATCTCAATCGACACCGCGCGCCACGTGGCGCTGCCGGCAAACAGTGAGTTCGGCTCTCTCTTGTAAATGAAAGATCGACAGTGGCCAGGGCTCTCCAAGTCATCTCCAAGTGGCTCTCTGAAGTTAGGAGTGACAGGGGGGCGCTGGGATGGCCCTGTGTGAGTGTGGGAGGGGGGGTGGAAGCCGACGAGACAATCTCAATCGACACCACGCACAACGTTGCGCTGCCGGCAAACAATGAGTGAAGGGGGGGGCTCTGGGCCATGTTTCCATGTCTGTGTGTGTGTGGTGGAGGGGGGGGAGGGCTGGGCCCCGTGGCCGCCCTCTCTTCTCTCTCTCCCATGTCTATCTCTCCCTGTCTCTCTTCCCTCTGTCTCTCTCCCTCTCTCTTTCCTCTCTCCCTCTCTCTTCTCTATCTGCCTCTCTCTCTTCTCTCTGTTCTCTCTCTCATTCTCTCTCTTAACACACACGCACACTCTCCACCCCGCAGCCGCAACTGACCCGAACCCCATGCGCGAGGCATTCGCGCTTGCAGACCTCGACAACTCTCGCCCGGGGGAGCTTTATGTCTCTCTCTCGCTCTCTCGCTGTCTCTCTCTTCCTCTCATTCTCTCATTCTCTCGCAACACACACACCGCAGCCGCAAATGACCCGAACCCCATGCGCGAGGCATTCGCGCTTGCAGACCTCGACAACTCTCGCCCGGGGGAGCTTTCTCTCTCGCGCGCTCGCTCGCTCTCTGTTTCGCTCGGTCTCTCTCTCATTATCTCTCATTATCTCTCGCAACACACACACCGCAGCCGCAAAGGGCCTCAACCTCATGCGCGAGGCGTTCGCGTTCGTGGACCTCGACAACTCTGGGCAACTCTCACCGGGGGAGCTTTCGTCGCGCGTGCTCAAGCTGTCCGACACGCGCATGTCACCAGAGGACATTGAGAAGATGATCAACCTGGTGGGTGTGCGTGTGGGGATGCACAAACGCCGCCAAACGGCTCTTTTGTGCGGCACAAAATACACACGCACACACACACACACACACACCAACGCCCTCCCCTATGGCTAGATTCCCAACCACCCCAAGAATCCTCTGCATCCCCAACATGCAATGGCGACGGCTTGATTAGCATACGGTAGCCCTTCCTCTGCTGCTGCTGCACACACGCACACACACACACACACCAGCAGGCCGACTTCGATGGCGACGGGCAGATCAGCATTCGGGAGCTCTTCTTCTTCTGCGCGTATGAGTTCTTCTGCTGTGGCGCGTTCATCGTGGGGGAAATCGACGGACGCAGCCTGCAGGTGTGTGTGTGTGTGTGTGTGTGTGTGTGCGTGTGTGCGTTTGCATGCGTGCGTGCGTGTGAGGTAGGGTGGGGCAGGGGGGGGTCACTGCAAGGCGCGGAGAGGTCTTCTGCTGTGACGCGGTCATCGTGGGGGAAGTCGACGGACGCAGCCTGCAGGTCGGTCAAGCCAGGGTGACGGACAGAGAGAGAGACAGACAGAGACAGACGTTCATCGTGGGGGACATCGACGGACGCAGCCTGCAGGTCGGTCGAGCTAGGGAGACGGACAGACAGACGGAGAGAGAGACAGAGACAGACGTTCTATGTGGGGGAAGACGACAGACGCAGCCTGCAGGTCGGTCGAACCAGGGAGACGGACAGACAGACGGAGAGACAGAGACAGAGAGACAGACAGACGGAGAGAGAGTTAGCAACAGGCAGACAGAGACAGACTGACTGACTGACAGACAGACAGGCAGACAGACAGACAGACAGGCAGACAGAGCGCTCCATCGCACCACCATCAGAGCACTATCAGAGCACCATCAGAGTATCATCAGCGCGCCATCAGAGCACCATCAGAGCGCCATCAGAGCGCCATCACAGAAGAGCTTTTTGGTGCGTGTCCAAGTGCTTGGATCACACCTGTGACTGGCCTAGTCACACTGTCTGTCACACCTGGTCACACATGTGCAGGGCGCGATTGAGTACCTGGAGCTGCCGTCCAGCTTCGCGACAACAGCCGACCTGCGCATGATGGTCAAGTACGCATCGGTGGGTACCGTAGAGGCCAGTGATTTCCTTTCCGGCTCTCCACAGCCATTTGGCTGTATTTCGGCTGTACTTTGACCTTAAGCACAGCTCAACACATTCAGTGGATTGGAAGCCTGTCGAGCCCGCCAGACAGAGCTCGTATGTCAAAACGTATTAGAAAAAACGCCCAAAGTGACGAAACGGGAAAACGGGGGCCCGGGGGGATCCCCCGGCAAGACTAAAAAGTCCTAAACAATAATTCGGTCCTTTATAAAAATGACGGCAAGGCAAAGCGTCTCTACGGTAACAGTCAGTGGTTCCGTTAAGGATCTTGGGACGTTGATGGCTCAACCCGGGCCTCGCGCTCACTTCCCCAATCTCACCCCGCTGGAGTTTTTTTGAGAACGTGTGCAAATGCCGGTTCACACTTTCTGCGTCGAAGTTCATGGCACCCACACGCACCCACACACACACACACGTGCGCACGCACACGCGCGCAGGGGGGGGCGGGCGAGGAGGGCAAGTCGCTGCACTCCATCAAGGCGTTTGCGCTCGTGTTCGAGGACCTCGGGACATTGGTGGCCGAGGGCGAGGACGCGCAGCAGCGGCGGGTGGCCGCGTGATGCGCCATGCGCCATGCGGCGCGCGCGAGGCCCTGCACTCTGGCGCCCCGCGACGCTGCTCCACCGAGCACCGCCGAAGATGCTGCACCCATGCGCATACCCACGTCGCACCTCCCCGGGCCGCGTCTCTGGGGTTACAATCTACAGTGCGCAACCTCGGGGCGTTGGATGGAGGGAGCCTGCCTCGCGAGGTGGGACCCATGCGACTGGCCTTGCTCGGGCTGTCACTTCTGAAAGGCTACCAGGCAGTTGGCACCTGCACCTGCACCTACGCCAGTTTACAGTTTACAGTTGCAAGTACGCTCCCTCGGGGCGTGGGATTGAGGGAGCTGCTCGTTTGGCCAAACGAGGCTAGCTACCGTGCCTACGCCAGTGTGATGCTGCTGCCCGCCCGACCCTGGGAGGCAGAGGCGCCCGATTGGCCAGACCTTGCTGTGGGCATCAGAAGTGTCGTTTTCGCTTTGAACCCGGCGCCTCGCCGAGAAAGCGTGCGAGCCCGAGTTGTCAATCCACTTTTGGTGGGCACGCGTAGAGAGTTTTCTGGCAGGCCGTCTGACAGAGTCCTGAGGCTGTGTCTACGGTTGTAGGCGACCTATGTTGTGAGGGGCAGAGGAATTGGCAGGTGCAGAGGCCGACGCATCAAAAGGGAAGAGGCGTGGAGGCGTGCACAGTTGCGGAAGGGAGGAGGCTAGGCGCTGGGCAGGCACGCGCATGTGTCGGGCGCTGGGCGAGCCCAACTGTGTTTTCAGTTGAGTAGCTAGGTAGGCAATCGATCTTGGCTAGGCTAGTGTGTTGTGAGCAGAGAGCGTTCGCATGGTGTCAAACGAGGGACGACAGGGTTGCTCCAGGGCCCGCCCCAGCCAGCTACGTAGCTCGTCAGCGAAGCGCTTCGCCTTCCTGGCGTCCTACTCCACCTGCAGGGCGCAGTAGCTGCCAATCAGCATCAAAGGGGATGACGGTGCGCACACACACGCGGCACCGCAGTGCGGGTTGAGTCCGCGCGGGAGAGGTTTGCCAACGACTGAGGCCAAGGCACCAAGGCGAAGCGGTAGAGGAGCAGTTTCACAGTCTCACACGTCTGTGCCTGGGGCGTGAGCTAGGGCCTAGACTACACCGATGTGCAGCATTTTTGTGCGCCTGGTGTCACCAGAAGATACCCAGCCGGCTACCCGACACCACGTGATGGTGCACAGGCAGGAACCCGTCGCCGCCGCTTACCGTCGCCGCCGCTTACCGTCGCCGCCGCTTACTTGCTGTCCCCAGCCGCCCCGTGCGCCTCAATCGAAGTGAGCAGCTTCAACACGTCGCCGGTGGACGCAGACATTGCCACCCTATTTCTACATGTGTCTCTTCACGTGTGTCTCTACACGTGTGTCTCTACAGCTTCTACCACCGGCGCGCGGCATCTGTGCGCGCCAGGCGATGGTCACGTGTCCTTCTTGCTGTCTCCGGCCGCGCACTGCGCCTCGATCGACGCGAGCAGCTTCGACACCTCGCGCCTGAATGCGTCCTCCGCGAGGTACCCGTCCGCGTGGAAGAACTTCTCCACACTCCACGTGGCGCTGGCAGAGCGGCGCTTTGACGGCCCGACCCTGGGCCGCCCCTCTCGCACCTGTGTGCGTGTGGGTGCAAGTGTTTGTGTGTGAACGTGTGTGTGTGTGTGTATATGTGTGTGCGCATGTATGTGCATGTGTGGCGCTGACAGAGCGGCGATTTGACGGCCCGACGCCGGGTCGCCCCTCCCGCACCTGTGTGCGTGTGTGTGCGTGTGTGCGCGCTTATGTGTGTTTGGCGCTTTCAGAGCGACGCTTGGACAGCCTGACCCCGGGCCGCCCCTCTCGCACCTGTGTGCGTGTGTGTGCGTGTGTGCATGCGTGTGTGTGTGAGTGTGTGTGTGCGCTTATGTGTGTTTGGCGCTGACAGAGCGGCGCTTGGACAGCCTGACCCCGGGCCGCCCCTCTCGCACCTGTGTGTGTGTGTGTGAATGTTCGTGTGTGTGTGTGTGTGTGCGTGTGTATTGAGTGTGTGTGCGTGTGAATGTGTGTGGCGTTGACAGAGCGGCGCTTGGGCGGCCCGACCCCGGGCCGCCCCTCAAGGACCTGGGCGTGTGTGTGTGTGTGTGTGTGATGACCAGAAACAGCCTACCTTGGTCTGCCGTTCAGAGTTCTCTGTAATTGTATCTCTCTGTGTGCCTCTCAACCAAGCTTGCGTGAGAGACCGTATCACAGAAACAGAGCACTCCGGACAGCGGGGGGGCGGGGGCGCAGCCCCGCAAAAGAAATGTCAAGCTGATGAGTCCATTAGGCCCTCTCCTGGCACGCCGATGAGTCAGGGAGGCCCTCTCCTGGAAAACCGATGAGCGGCATGCCCCGGGGACACCCCTGGTGCGTGTGTGTGTGTGTCCGGGCGCGTGCACATCGAACCTGTCCCCCCCCCCCCCCCCCCACACCTCGAGCGTGTAGTGGTGGTCGTGGCGCCCGAGCGTTGATGATAGGCTCAGGCCGGCACGTGCGCCCTGCGTGTTTGTTTGTTTGTGTGTGTGTGTGTGTGTTTGTTTACTCCCCTCTCCCTCGGACTACGCTCCCACTGCCTCTCTCCCACTGCCTCCCTCCCACTTGCACGGCTACCGCTGTTCGGACATGACTTCGCTCTACGCCGGCGGCGCCAACATCTCCTTCCGGCTTCACGCCGGGGGACGTTTTGCCCTCTCCGTCACGTTCAGCGCCCTCCGCAAACATCCATGTTTTCAACTTCAAACGCGACATCTCCGAGCACCCTGAGTTCGCCGAGCTAGTCACCCTCGAGAGGATCATCCCAGCGCGATTTCCACATCTGTGCCTTCTGCCGATACCTAGTTTACACTCAGTCAAGGCGGATTGACGTGCACAGCCGTCAATCACCTGCCATTGCCCCCTGCCCCCACTGCTTTTAACATGAGTTTCTGTACCCTCTTGCTGGCGCACGACTGGTCTCCCGCCTTCAAACGGAATCCCCTCAATTGATGACCAGAAACAGCCTATCTAGGTATGCCGTTCAGATTTCTCCGGAACGATCTCTCTCTCTCTCTCTTTGCATGTTCCAGAAGCACGTAAGCATGTGGGGGTTAACCCTCACCCCTGCCAGGAAGCCAGCCAGTTTCAGCCCGAGTGAAACTGAGTGAGAGG
The DNA here is from genome assembly GCA_016618255.1 of Chlamydomonas sp. UWO 241. Lineage (NCBI taxonomy): Eukaryota > Viridiplantae > Chlorophyta > Chlorophyceae > Chlamydomonadales > Chlamydomonadaceae > Chlamydomonas > Chlamydomonas priscui. The sequence continues at coordinate 69,229 of VFSX01000148.1, read as the reverse complement.
TGTCGGGCGCTAGCGCCGACACAGGTCTTATACATCATTCCTGGTGTCACACAGACTGCAATACCCATCATCATCATCAAGGCACGGGAAGGTGCGTGCGTGCGGCGCGTAAGTTCCCAATACCACCCCCTCTCTCCCACTCAATAACACCCCCTCGACCACCGCCCCGTCGCCCCACACCCCCAACACCGCCCCTCCCCCCTACCCCTGTTACGTACTTCCCCCTCTCCACCACCCTCTCATCATGGCGTGCCCCACCCACCGGCTTTGGGTGCGTCATCATGTACACGTCTGATTCGAAGAAATGGCAGTACAGCTGCAACCCCCCTGACAGCGCGCAGTACACCACGACGCACGCAAACACGATCCACCAGCAGCCCGGGAACTTGCCGGCGCCGAACTGGGCGTACACCGCGACCGCGATCCTGCAGTCACACCGAGCGCGTGTGAATGTGTGTGTGTTGTGTGCAGTGCAGTGCATGCACGCTTGTGTTGCAGTTTCGCCGAGCGCGCGTGTGTTTGAGTGTGTGTGCACGTGTGCTTGCTTGTGAGGGCACTCCTCGTGCTCCTCCTGCCCCCAGGGCAGGAGCATGCGTCCCACTGGCCTCGGTTGCCATGCATGCATGCGCGCCCGTGCAACGGAGCCCATGCAAAGCTCTGTACTCACGCTGCTAGACCCAACACGATCTTCACGTTGCTGACGGTCAGTTCTTCGTCGTACCCCGCGTCCAGGAGCACCTGGTGGGCATTCCGAGGTTGGGTGCAAAGCGACAGCAGACCCCGATCTGGTCATGCAACCCCTCCACCCCTCACCTGGCGCGCGCAGTCGTCTAGAGCCCCCCTCAGTGCGCCTCCGTCGTACAGGTTGACCTTGGGCTCGTCCTCGCTGCCCGCAGGCTTTGCGCTGCTGGGTGGGTCCTCCGATGCTCCTGCGGCCGCAACCGAGCGTGTGGCAACAGCCTTGCTAGGCGCGCCCTTCTTCGCCATGACACCGACGACGGCGTGCGATATGCTACGAGCGCGCACGGCGAATTGTGCGCATGGTGTGAATGGCACTATTACTGCCCGAACTTCCTCTTTCTCCAGGAGGCCCCCCCTCCCCCCCTCAGATCTATTCTGGCGAGCTAGCAGCCACATTTAGCATGCACGATGTGGGGTGTACACCTCATATAGCGTAGACACGACATTGCGGAAGTGAGGAGCCAGGATGGCTGCCTCAATGCTCGCTGCTGTTGACAAGATTACCAAGCTCATCGTGGGCGACCGTGTCCAGTCGAGGGAGCGTGCAGAGAGGGACGATGACGAGTGTGAGTGGCTGTTGTGGCAGATCGCTGCATGCGTGCCACGACAGCACCATGCATGCAGCACGACCGCCTCCATGCATGACCAGAGCGTGTCATGCGTGAAGCCATCGTCGTCCACACGCACACGCACACGCACGTGCAACACGCAGGCTATGCGTGTGAGCGGTCGTTTAGCGCATGTGGTCTCGCTCGCCACCAGTGCGTCACCTGCGGCAGGCAGCTGTGTGCTGACTGCTCGCAGCACACGCTGCCGCCCAACCCCGACGCCTTAGACAGGACGCCACTCCGGACCTGCTACTTCTGTGAGTCGCACAGGGGCAGGGGGGCGAGCAGCACTAATGTGTGTGCGCATTGACCATGCGACGGTGCATGGACGCCATGCGACTGACGCCATGCGACTGACTGGGCTGCCCATGCTGTTGTGTGCCGCTCCGTGCAGGTGTGCGGAATCGGAAGCCGCTGCAGCTGCACCAGACGGGTGCGCATACCAACGACGATGGATGGCAGCAGCTGATCAAGGCCGCCAGGTGCGGTGACGCTGCCTCTCTGCCCTTCGCCTGGCTGCCTGCCTTCAGTCCCCGGTGGACATCTGAGCACCTCCCTCCCCTGCCCGTCCCTCTCCGCCCGAACCTTTGCCCCGTGCGCGCACTGTCCGCCTGCCACACAGGGGCCCGGGAGGCGTGTCTTTCGACGGCCCTGGGCGGCTCGGGCGAGCGGCGGGCTCCTCCTTATCTCGCGCGGGGCGGTCTTCCACCGCGTCGGACCTCACATGGGAGGTGCCCCCCGAGCTCGAGGACAGCAGCTTGGGCGGCCGAGACGGCAGCTCTGCGGGCAGTGCTGTGCAGGCTGCACCGAAGGACGCGGTCGCTGGAGGGCCGGGTGACAGTGCCGATGGCAGCATCCCCGACGGACCTGCAGGCGGCGACAGCGCGACGTCTCCGTCGCCGCTGGCCGCGAACCCGGAGGTAGCTGCGGCGGCTGCAGAGCCCGGCAGCGCTGCGGGCGGCATCGGCGGCGGCGGCAGCGGTGTGGCAGCTCCCGCTGCCGCTGCTGCGCCCGGCGGCGAGTCCCCGCTGCTCGCGCCTGTGCGCGTGCTGCGCGCTGCGCTCGCCGACGTGTCTGGCGCGCACCTGCGGCGCCTGATTGAGCAGCTGCTCGACGCGCACGGCGTGCCGCCGCACGCGCACCACCCCGCACCGCCCAGCGGCAGCGCGCACGCTGGCGTGGCTGTGGGTGTGGACTGCTGGGTGGACGTGGTGTACCGACTGGCCACCTCGGCCGCAGGTGCGGGCGGGCGGGCAGGCACACTATGAGCGTTGCGGGTGTCTAGGCCAAACGGGTAACGGGTTGAAGGAGGAGGGAAGGCTCTGGGAGGGGTTCAAGCTACAGGGTTGTAGGCAGGTTGTGGGTGTCTAGGCCAAAGAGGTCCTAGGTTTAGGGCAGAGAGGAGGGCGGGTTCTAAGAGGGTTCAAACTATAGGGTTGTAGGCAGGTTTTAGGTGTCTAGGCTAAAAGGGTTAAGGTGTATGTTTTTGGGGCCAACGGTGGTGCTGTTTGTGCTGTTTGTGCTGTTTGTGCTGCCGCTGCTTCCGCTGCTTCCGCTGCTTCTGCTGCTGCAACCAACAACCAACAACCAACAACCAACAACTAATAACCAACAGCCACCATCAACCATCAACCAACAACCAACAACCAACAGCAACCACCAACCACCAACCACCAACCACCACCAACCCACAACAACCGACAAAAAACATCAACCACCGCAGCCGCGCTGTCGCCGTCGCTCATGTGCGTGCCCGGTGCAATGGATCCGCGCGCCTACGAGGTCGTAACGCGCAACCAACCACCTGCAACAACTAACAACCAACATCCAACAACCAACAACCAACAACCAACAACCACCATCAACCACCAACCACCATCTACCACCAACCACCAACCACCAACAACCACCGCAGCCGCGCTGTCGCCGTCACTCGTGTGCGTGCCCGGCGCAATGGACCCCCGCGGATACGTGGTCATAAAGCGCCTGCCGGGCGTGGGGGGAGGCGTGCCTGGGGCGCCCACGCCAAAGGACTCGTCACTCGTGCATGGCGTTGTCGCGCGAAAGAACGTGGCGCACAGGTGTGTGTGTGTGTGGGGGGGAGTGTGTGTGTGTGGATGTGTGGGTGGGTCTCTCTGTGTGTGTGTGTGTGTGTGTGTGAGTGTGTGTGCATGGCGTTGTCGCGCGCAAGAACTTGGCGCACATGTGTGTTTGTGTGTGGGGGGAGTGTGTGTGTGTGTGTCTGAGGGGGAGTGTGTGGGGGGGTGGGTGTGGGGGGGGAATGGTGTGTGTGCGGTGTGTGTGTGGTGTGTGCGTGGTGTGTGGTGTGTCGTCGCTCGTGCATAGCGTTGTCGCGCGCAAGAACGTGGCGCACAGGTGTGTTTGTGTGTGTGGGGGAGTGTGTGTGTGTGTGGGGGGGGAGTGTGGGGTATGGGGTGTGTGTGGCGTGTGTGGTGTGTGGTGTGTGTGCGGTGTGTGTGGTGTATGTGGTGTGGTGTGTGTGTGGTGTGTGTGTGTGTATGTGTGCTTGCACACAGGTGTGTGAGCGTGCGTGTGCGTGCGTGTGCGTGCGTGTACGCGTGTGTGTGTGTGTGTGCGGGGGGGGGGGGGGGGGGGGGACCTGATGGGGCTGGCTGTCCTCGAACCCTCCTCCTAACTGTGTGTGTGGCAAGCCCACGCGTGCTGCTGCTGAGTGGTGCCGCCACACACCCCCTTGACACACACACACACACACACACACGCCAGGCGCATGCGGGTGTGCGTGGCACGCCCACGGGTGCTGCTGCTGAGTGGTGCTCTGGAGGCGGAGCGCGGAAGTGGCAAGCAGCTGAGCTCACTCGACGCCGTCATTGAGAGCGAGCAGGTGTGTGTGTGTGTGTGTGCGTGCGTGCGTGTGCGTGTGTGTGTGCGTGTGTGGCAAGCAGCTGAGCTCACTCGACGCTGTTATCGAGAGCGAGCAGGTGTGTGTGTGTGTGTGTGTGTGGCAAGCAGCTGAGCTCACTCGATGCTGTAATCAAGAGCGAGCTGGTGTGTGTGTGTGTGTGTGCCTGTGTGTGTGTGTGTGTGGTGGTGGGGTGGGGTGTGTGTGGGGGGGGGCAAGCAGCCGAGCTCACTCGACGCTGTTATTGAGAGCGAGCAGGTGTGTGTGTGTGTGTGTGTTTGTGTGTGGCAAGCAGCTGAGCTCACTCGATGCTGTAGTCAAGAGCGAGCAGGTGTGTGCGTGTGTGTGTGTGTGTGTTTGTGTGTGTGTGTGCGTGCGTGCGTCAAGCAGCTGATCTCGCTTGATGCTGTTATCGAGAGCAAGCAGTTGTGTGTGTGTGTCCGCAGCTGTCGTCGTCATGATCTGCGGCTCCAACAACCAACAACCAACAACCAACAACAACCATCAACTAACAACCAGCAACAACCAGCAACCAGCAACCAACCAACAGCCAACAACCAACAACCAGTAACCAACCAACAGCCAGTAACAGTAGCAGCAACATCGACTGTCCAGCAAAGACATCCCGCAACCCTTCAACCTTAACCTCAAAACCCAAACCCTGAACCCTGAACCCTTAAACCCTACCCCCCCCCGTTAACCCTAAACCCCTACACCTACTAAACCCTTACCCTTAACCCCTACACCCTGAACCCCTACACCCTAAAACCCTTTATCTAAACCCTAAACCCCTACACACTAATCCTCTCAACCCTTAACCCTGACCCGACACCCTAAACCCCAACCCCTTAACCCTAAACCCTAAACCCTACACCCGTAACCCCACCGCAGGCGACGCTCGCAGCGGCCGTCGACAAGATCTGCGGTCTCACACCGGACGTGGTTCTGGTGGAGCGGACCGTTGCGCGCTTCGCACAGGTGTGTCACATGCACACGCATGCACACTCACACCGGACGTGGTTCTGGTGGAGCGGACTGTGGCGCGCTTTGCACAGGTGCGTGCGTGCGTGCGTGTGTGTATGTATGCATGCGTGTGTGTGTGTGTGTGTGTATGTCCCCCCTCTGTACACACGTGTTACCATGCCTGTTTGTGTGTGTGTGTGTGTGTGTGTTTGAGGAGCATCGTGCAGGTGCGTGTGTGAGTGACACTTGTGCACGCATCAAGAGAGAGAAAGAGAGAGAGAGAGGTACAGAAAGAGAGACAGAAAGAGAGACAGAGAGAGAGACAGAGAGAGACAGAGAGAGAGAGACGGAGAGAGACAGAGAGAGAGAGGCAGGTGGGCGAGGCAAGGGACCCACACGCACACATGCACACACACGCGCGCACACGCACACACACACATATACAGAGAGAGAGAGAGAGAGATAACCGTTACACCACCGCTAGGCATCCTGGTTTACGGCTCTTGCGTGTGCTAAAGCTCATACCCCGGCAATCGTTTCAGAAGTAAAAAACACCCATGGATCTTAGGTTCGTTTGCTAGCGGGTGACCAGCCATAAGCTCTAGTACGATAGGATATCCTTGGGCTCGGGGATTTTGGTAGCATCATCATCAGCATCATCGTCATCTTCAGGGGACACGGGGACATGCAGTGCGGCGGCGATTCTTGGCTTCATGGGGAGGAACAGATCGGCGGAGGTCGACTGATAGTAGGTGGTAGGCGGTGGATGTCACAGTCTCTCTGTGCATGGGAGGGGGGGTTGCAGGAGTGGGGGCAGTGACCATGGGGCGGTGACTGCATGGCACCTGGAGCGCATGCATGCATGGGGTGCGGGCCATGCATGGGTGTGGTGGTGGGCTCCAGTAGGGCGCGTGAGCGGGAAGTCGACATCAGGGCGTCAACCGCGGGGGAGGGTGGACTCTGTAGTTGTGGTGGTGTCGAGGGCGGAGGCGCTGGTGGTAGGCGCTCCATGAGGTGGCGGCGGCGGCGGCGATCTCTGTGTTGAACGGAAGCTCGCTCCGGCGCCAGGTAGAGGGGTCCCTGTGCATTCGAGGTGAGGCCGAGCTCGACGCGTGGGCGTTCGAGGTGCCACAATGGGGGGCCGACAGAGGTGCCCTCGAAGCGGTACAAGACGGGCCTATCCGGCGTCGGTAGCGAAGAAAGAGGCAGAGGCAGACGATCGTCGACGTCGTTCAGGGGGGCGACGGCGGTGGCGGAGATTCGGGGCGGAGGGGAGTGAGTCGATTGTGCCGCCTTCCACGGCCGACCAGCGGTCCCCCCCTGTGGACTGGGTTGAGAGGACATATACACACACACACACACACACACGCACACACACACACACACACACACACACCAGGAGCTGCTCCGCGAGCTGCTCCGCGGCGTCAGCGATGTTCTCAATGTGAAGCCGGAGCTCACACACACACGCACACACACACACACCACACACACACCACACACACACATACTTGTACACATGCACACACACACTGA
>VFSX01000148.1:42500-57500 GCA_016618255.1 Chlamydomonas sp. UWO 241 | reverse complement strand
ACTGGAGGACTGGAGGACTGGAGGACACGCGTGCACACACACACACACACACACTGGCAGGCGGCGGTGTACGCCGCGCTCGCGCAGCGCCTGGAGAACGCACTGCTAGCAGACACGCACACACAGACACACACACACACGTATACACGCATACACACACTCACACACACAAGCACACACACACACACTCCGCAGGCGGCGGTGTACGCCGCGCTCGCGCAGCGCCTGGAGAACGCACTGCTGGCAGACACACTCGCTTCGGCCACCGCGTCAATGCGCGCAGACCTGCTGGTGCCGCAGACTCTATCAGAGCAGACGCAGGCGCAGCTGGCGCTGGCGCAGGCGCCGCGGACTGCGTCGGAGCAGGCGCAGGCGCTGCTGGCTGAAGAGGGGCAGCAGGCGCAGCAGGGGCAGACGCAGGCGCAGCTGACTCAGGAGGGACAGCAGGCCCGCGAGGGGCAGCAGGCGCAGCAGGGGCAGGCGCAGGCGCAGACGTCGTTCCGCTCTAGCGCTGACGCCACCTCTTCGTCCATCGAGTCGTTGCCGTCCTCCTGCGTGGTGCACGAGGGGCAGGCGCAGGCGCAAGCGCAGCAGGCGCAGCAGGCTCAGGAGGGGAAGCCGGCTCAGGAGGGGCAGGAGGCGCAGCAGGCGCAGGAGCAGCAGGGCCAGGAGGGTCAGCAGCAGGCGCAGGCGCAGGAGCAGGAGCAGCTGGGCAGCGCGCCTAGCACTGACTCGCCTGCTGGTGCGCTTGCAGCTGATGCCAATAGCCGGGCCTCGCCAGCGCGCGCCACGCACACGGACCACCTCCATCGTTCACACCCTGCCACATCTCACACCCAGCCCCATACTTCACACCCTACCACGCACTCATTCTGCCCCGTGCCGTCGCCGGCAGTGCGCGCCATGCACACACACGCTCCCCAAACTGCCTGCCCTCTCAACCTCTGCACAGGCGATGTGCCTTCTTATATCCTGCCACAACCTCGCACTGCCCACCAGTGGTTCCGCTAAGGATCTTGGGGAAATGACGGCTCAGCCTGGGCCTCAAGTTCATTCCGCCAATCTTTGGGCCAGCAAGAAGATGCAAGTGCAGTCTAAGATGCGGGTTTACAACACTTTCGTGCTGCCCCACTTTCTGTACGGCTGCGAAATATGGGCCCCTACTAAAACACAACTGACTCGATTGGAGGTTGCCCACTCTAACTGCCTTCGTCGCATTCTGGGTGTGCGCCTGGTCGACCGGCACAGATTAACTTATATTCGGCAGGCGTGCGACACTGAGCCAATTGAGAGCCTTGTGGCAAAGCGATCAATGCAGTGGCTAGGCCATGTGATGCGCATGCCGGCTTCTCGTCTTCCTCGTACGACTTTTGACTGCACAATGGATGTGGCTCGCAGCAAGGCCGGCCTCCAGCCTCCTCCCGACACTATTTTCTTAAGCTACTGATTCAGCAGCTAGGCGAAACTAGTGGCACTCGTTCTGATTGGAAGACTTTTTCGGACACGGCGTTTGAGCGTGCTCAGGATAGGGTCGGGTGGAGAGCCGTGGTGTACGGTCCGGCTGCCCCTCAGGCGCCGGCCCCTCCACCACGGCGGTCAAGTAGATTGGCAAGCGCCACTTGACCCCCTATCCCCCAGAAGCAGTTAGGACCTATTTTGGAGGCGTCGCACAATAGCTCTCCTTTTTGCTCTGGGACTACACGTTGGCAGGCAGCTGGCTGGTGGCTACCGCCCCTCACAAGTAATTGTTAGGGCCAGAACTGGACTTGGGTCTAGGCGGTGGTACTAGGACTAGAGGTAGTCTTTGCTGGAAAGCCGATGTAACTGTAACTGTAACTGAACCCGCCGAAGGCGATTTTTGGCGGGAGCAGTGTGAAAATGACGATTTTCACACTTTTCGGGTCGAAGTTCGTGCCATCTCAACCCGACTCGCTAGCCCGAAGCGAGCAATCTCAACCCGAAGGTGCACTTTGTCGGGTTGCGGGTTGGCTGACGGAAACACTGCTGCCCACCCTCTCTCTCCCACCCTGCAGATGACACGCCGGCCCCAAGGCCGTCGCCGGCAGCGCGCGCCATGCACACACACGCTCCCCAAACTGCCCGCCCTCTCTCACCCTCTGCACAGGCGACGCGCCTTCTTATATCCTGCCACAACCTCGCACTGCCCACCCTCTCTCATGCTCTCACCCTCAGGGCTCATGCTCTCACTCTCAGTGCGCCTGCTCTCATCCTCAGTCCTCATGCTCTCATCCTCAGTGCTCATGTTCTCACCCTCTCTCTACATCCTGCCACACCCTCGCACTGCCCACCCTCTCTCTCCCACCCTGCAGATGACGCGCCGGCCCCAGGGCCGTCGCCGGCAGCGCAGCCGCAGCAGCAACAGCAGCAGCAGCAGCAACAGCAGCAACAGCAGCCGCAGCAGCTACAGCAGTCAGTGCCGGGTGGCCTCTATGCGCTCGCTCTCGCCGCGCGGCGCATCGCTGTGTGCAGGTATGCGCTGAACACCCACACGCACTCACACGCACCCACACCCACATCTACCAATCCAACCACCATCCTTCCATCAAAGCGTTACATGAGCGCGAGCCGCATGCATCCGACAATGCCTGTACTAGCACTGCAACACACGCACACACACGCACGCACACACACACACACACTCACACACACGCATGCATGCATCTACGTATGTGGACGCAAACGCACACACCGACACATACTGTCACACACACACACACACACACACACACACGCACACACGCACACACACACGCAGCGCGCGGTCCGCCCTTTCGTCCGACCCACTCGGCGTGCTGCTCACGCCGTCGCCGCACACGAGCGTGTATGACGATGGCTTGGGTGGCGTGATGTCGGGGGAGTTGGACGCAGGCTCGGTTGGCGCGCTGCTTGCGGCTGCTTTGGAGATGGAGGAGGGGGACGAGGAGGAGGACGGGGAGGACGGTGGGTGCAGTGTGCTGTGCTGTATGCTGTGTGGGTGCTCAAGTGCGTTGGGGGAGGGGGAGCTGGACGCAGGCTCGGTTGGGGCGCTACTTGCGGCTGCTTTGGAGATGGAGGAGGGGGAGGAAGAGGGTGAAGACGGAGAGGACGGTGGGTGCTGTGTGCTGTGTGTTGTGTGCTGTGTGGGTGGGTGTGAATGTTCAGGTGCGGTTGAGGAGTTGTTTGGGTGGCCAAGTACGCTGGAGGAGGAGGAAGATGACCTTGAGGACGGTGTGTGTGTGCGTGCGTGTGTGTGTGTGCGCGTGTGTGTGTGTGTGTGTGTGTGTGTGTGCCATGTGCTGTGTGTTATGTGCGTGTTGAAGTGCTTTGGAGGGGGTGGGAGAGTTGAAACCCTGAACCCTGAACCCTCACCCTTAACCGAAACCCTAAAGCCCTTATGAGAACCTGCTGGCCGGGTCCTCGATCGGCAGCCGCCTCATCTCACGGTCCCTCGCCAAATCCCTTTGCAGACGGGGGCGAGGAGGAGGAGGAGGTCAACGGGGCGGGGGACCGCGGGGAGGCAGATGACCGGGGAGCCGCGGGCGCGGGGCCAGCCGCGAGCAGCAGCGACGGCGCGCTCGAGGCGCATGGGCTCAGTGGACAGGCGGGCAACGGGCGGCCTCCTCCGCTGCTGCTGGAGGAGCATGCAGAGGGAACCGCAGCGGCCGCCGCCGCGGGCGCCGCGAGCGCCGCGCGCGAGGCTGAAGCCGTGGACGGTGTCGGCGGTGGTGGGGGCGGGTCGGGGACAGGCGCAGGCAATGCGGCGTTGCCGTCAGGGGCTGCTGATGCAGACGCTGCCGCTGCTGCCGCCGCCGCTGCTGTTGCGCCTGCCTCTGAGCCTGCCGCTGCTGCGCCCGCTGCCGCCGCCGCTGCCGCCGCCGCCGCCGTTCCTGTCGCCGCCGTCGGCTGGTCGCTCACGCCCGGCCCGGGCGCGCTGTTTGCCGCGGCTGCTGCGGCTGGCATGGACGGACGGAGTGCCCAGTACGACAAGGACAGGATCGAGGCCGAAAAGGCCAAGGTGTGACTGGAGGTGCACCTGTCACCACCTGTCATTGAGGCTATCTGCTTCCTTCGAAACTAGCCTTGAGGAACCCAGGTTGCTCTCTACTTGCGACTGACTTATCGCATGCAACGCTACGCCATGTCCCATCCCCATCCCACGCCATCCCATCTCATCCCATCCAATGCTATCATGTCGTATCCATGGCATGGACGCACGGAGTACCCAGTACGGCAAGGACAGGATCGAGGCCGAAAAGGCCAAGGTGTGACTGGAGGCGCACCTGTCACCACCTGTCATTGAGTCTAGCTGCTTCCTTCGAAACAAGCCTTGAGGAACCCAGCTCGCTCTCTACTTGCGACTGACTCATCGCATGCAACGCTACGCCATGTCCCATCCCCATCCCATGCCATCCCATCCCATCCCATCCAATGCTATCCCGTCGTATCTATGGCATGGACGCACGGAGTACCCAGTACGGCAAGGACAGGATCAAGGCCGACGAGGCCAAGGTGTACTGGAGGCGCACCTGTCACCACCTGTCATTGAGGCTAGTTGCTTCCTTCGAAACAAGCCTTGAGGAACCCAGCTCGCTCCCAGCTTGCGACTGACTTATCGTATGCACCGCTACGCCATCCCGTCCCATAGGCGGAGCTCGCCGCGATCGCTGCCAAGGCCCTGAGCACGGAGGCAGTGGACTGCGATGCGCCGAAGGCATCGGCGGCTGCCGCTGCGGCATCCAGCGGCGCCGAGGCAGCGCCCGGCGCCAGCGCCGCGCCAGCGCACGACGCACCGCCAGCGCCGGCGCCAGGTTGGTCTGGTGATGATGATGGATTTTACAGTCGTGTGTGACGCACCTAACACGTAGCGTAGTCTAGTGTTCATCACTCAAAGCATTCAATTTTACAGTCGTGTGTGACGCACGTAACAGTTACAGTTACAGTTACATCGGCTTTCCAGCAAAGACTACCTCTAGTCCTAGTACCACCGCCTAGACCCAAGTCCAGTTCTGGCCCTAACAATTACTTGTGAGGGGCGGTAGCCACCAGCCGGCTGCCTGCCAACGTGTAGTCCAAGAGCAAAAAGGAGAGCTATTGTGCGACGCCTCCAAAATAGGTCCTAACTGCTTCTAGGGGATAGGGGGTCAAGTGGCGCTTGCCAATCTACTTGACCGCCGTGGTGGAGGGGCCGGCGCCTGAGGGGCAGCCGGACCGTACACCACGGCTCTCCACCCGACCCTATCCTGAGCACGCTCAAACGCCGTGTCCGAAAAAGTCTTCCAATCAGAACGAGTGCCACTAGTTTCGCCTAGCTGCTGAATCAGTAGCTTAAGAAAATAGTGTCGGGAGGAGGCTGGAGGCCGGCCTTGCTGCCGAGCCACATCCATTGTGCAGTCAAAAGTCGTACGAGGAAGACGAGAAGCCGGCATGCGCATCACATGGCCTAGCCACTGCATTGATCGCTTTGCCACAAGGCTCTCAATTGGCTCAGTGTCGCACGCCTGCCGAATATAAGTTAATCTGTGCCGGTCGACCAGGCGCACACCCAGAATGCGACGAAGGCAGTTAGAGTGGGCAACCTCCAATCGAGTCAGTTGTGTTTTAGTAGGGGCCCATGTTTCGCAGCCGTACAGAAAGTGGGGCAGCACGAAAGTGTTGTAAACCCGCATCTTAGACTGCACTTGCATCTTCTTGCTGGCCCAAATCTTATCAAAAGACGCAAACACGCCCAGCGCGCGACCGACACGCACACCGATCTCCTTTTCCACACCACCACTCTGGGTTATCCAACTCCCTAGATACTTAAATGCAGAGACGGTCTTCACTTCACCACCAGTCAGCGCAAACGTGGGCAGATCCGCGTCAAAATCTGCTGGCAAAATCATCACTTCTGTCTTGGCGGCGTTGATTTGCATGCCAAAGCTAGAGGACACTTTGTCAAGGATTTTCAGCATAAGCGCCAACTGAGCTGGGTCATGCGAGAACAAACATAAATCGTCGGCATACATCAGCATTACTATGCGCTCAACCGACGACGACAACACAGAGCCGCCGGCTCGGGTCACGACTGACACGCCAGCCCCCTCTGGCATCATGTCTAGCGCCTTTTTCACTATGTGGTCAATAAAAACATTGAACAACACAGGAGCAATGACGCACCCCTGTCGCACACCAGACGACACGGGGAATTCGTGCCCGATTTTCCCAGCCAGCCGCACGGCAGCTGCGGTGTTGGTGTGAAGATCCTCCAACAGATTAATAATGTGCGGATGAACACTATATAATCTAAGGACTCTCCACAGTGCCGCACGGTTTATGCAATCGTAAGCTTTAGAATAGTCGACAAATGCCACAGCCATGCATTGTTTGTACTCGGCATGTGCCGCGCTCAGCGAGCGCAGAGTAAAAATCGCATCAACAGTGCCTCTGCTTTTTCTGAAACCACACTGAGCCTCATGCAACTGACCATCAACCTGCGTGGAGACGCGGTGCAGAAGTATGGCAGCGTACACTTTCCCGGCAATAGAGAGAAGGCTTATACCGCGGTAGTTACCAGGGGAGTCACGCGGACCCTTCCCCTTATATAACGGTGTGATAATAGCAGTTTTCCATTCCCTCGGGGCTCTCCCCGACCGCCATACGGCGATGATGACCCGGTGGAGCCATGCGATGGCAGGTGGGCACCGCAACAGCATGGCGTCCAGCTGGTCACCGCCCGGAGCGGCGGCCGAGCGCAACGCTCGCACACACGCCTCCGTCTCAGCCAGGTCAGGGGGGCGCCCGTGCGCCTCGTCCACCTCTGTGGCGCATGTGAGCTCAAACGCCGCTACATCTTCTCCAGCTGGTTCAGGGTCTCGTCGCTGAGCTTGGTCTCCCCGCCATATAGATTGTCGAATGACTCTGTCATGGCCTTCAGCACCCCGTCTGGACCGCTGTGCAGCGCGCCCGAGACGTCCCGCATGGCAGGTGGGATCTGATGGCTGCGGCTGCGGCCCGCCAGCCTGTCGCACGCGCGCGCAAACTGGCGCAGATTCTTCTTGCGTAGCATGTCTTGCGCCTCCGCCACCTGCTGGCCGATCCACCTCTCCCTGTCTCTCTGCACAGCTGCGTCGGCCGCGCGGTTGGCGCGGTTGCGCTCTCGTTTGGCAGCAGCAGACTTGCTCCTGAGCCATGCCGTGTGCGCGCGCTGCCGGGCGTCCATGAGCCGGAGGGTGCGCTGCGACAGAGTGAACTGCCAGCCGCGCCGCCGGCGGCTGCCGCGTGGAGCGAGGTGGTTGGTGGCCACCTCGCGAATGGCAGCAGCCATCGCGTCGTACTCCGCCTGGGCATCAGCGCCCTCGGGCGGCACGGCCTCCAGCAGCCCAAAGCGATCGGACAGCTGGAGGTTGAACTCACGACGGACAGCCGGGCGCCGCAGTTGTGAAGAATCCCATGCGCGCCGCTGAGAGCCGCCTGCATGGCGGGAGGCTCGCATGCGTAGGCGCATGGACAGTACCACCATGCGGTGATCGCTGTCCCAGGTTGGGTTCCTACGCACCCTACAGTCTGTCACCGCATGCATGCGGCGGCGCGCGACCAGGATGTAGTCCTTGACGCTGTGCAGGCGGCGCACAGAGCATGCATGCCGTATGCTCTGTGCAACAGCCATGGGGCTGATGTGGGTGTACTGGTGCTCAGGCCTGTGGGGGTAGAGAGTGTTGGCAGCGCGCAGGCTGCATGCAGTGGCAGTGTCGAGGAGCAGGCGACCGTTCCTGCTGGCCACCGCTGGCTCCGTGAGGGGCAGGTGCTTGCCAACGCATTCGTGGTCGGACACCGAGTCCCTCCCCACTGCTGCATTGAAATCACCTGCCACGATGAGCAGATCGCGCTTGTCGTTGGCCTTGTCCGCGAGCGCCGCTATTCGAAGGTAGAAGTCGCCAGTGATCATCTGCCCACGGTCCGCTGCAAAGCGGGCCTGGATGAGGCGGTCGGACACCGCCTCCCAGGAGACGAGTGCCGATGCCCATGCAGGGGACAACAGCAAGCCCACCCCACGCCGCCGGTGCTCCCCACCCGACCATAGCAGCGTCCACGACGTGTCGCCCGTAGCCACTTGCGCCTCCCCGGAGCCGGTCCTGCGCAGCTCCTGAAGCGCTGCAACACCGACGCTAAGCTTGGCGCAATCTTGCACAAGACTCGCCAGTTTGACCAGTCCCTCGTCCTCTGCAGGACATGTCCGCACGTTGAACGTAGCCACTCTGGTGTTCTGATTGACGACTCGGACGCGTCGCCAGGCGTGCCCCGCTACACGCGGGGACTGGGCAGGAAAAGGCTGCATGCAAGGGGTGCCTTGTTTCCCCTTTGCTCGCATCCGCGGCCAGCCAGCTCAAGTCCGCGAGGCGTCCTTGGCCGCCTGTGATGCCGGGCCGGTATGCCCTCCTTGGGTTGGCTCTACGCTTCAGGGTAATCGGACTCGCGTCGTCGACACCTGGATCGCAGCGCGCCCGGGGGGTTGCCACTCCCCGAGCGCACTAGTAGAACGTAGAAGCGGTGTGTTGGACTGTGTTGGACTGTGCTGACGCACGTAACAGGCAGCGTATTCTAGTGTTCAGAACTCGAAGCATCCAACGAATACTACTATGATTCTACTAATATGATGATGATGATGATGTTTGTTTACAATCCACTTCTGGCGGTCACACGTACGGTTCCAAAGCTCCAGTGGGACTTAGAGAAGCAAGGCTCAAGGCCCACAAAAGGTCAAGCTACAAGTAGCCCGCGGTAACGCCATCCACACTTGGTGGCGGGCGCCAAGCAAGCAGCACCACTGTGCAGGCTGCACACCCAGCCCCTCAAATGGCCAGAGGGCGGACCCAAGGTATAAAACCATGAAGGGACCAAAAAGCCCTCCCCCAGACCACCGGAAGCGGGGCTAGTAGCACACCCGCCGCAGCACTCTACTCAGCGACCACACCGCACCCGCCACCGCACGCGTGTGGCGCCACCTCCCCTTCAAAAACACCCCCAGAGGGAATGCCATCTAGCAAGCAGGTGCAGCCACCCGCGCGCCGTCAACCACGAGGCGCGCGCGGTGGAACTGCACCCGCTTCCCCGCAGCCTTGGCGGCGAGGAACGCGGGCCACAGCGCCTGGTGCCGCGCCTCCTCACGGTCACTGAGGACATCGAAGACCGCAACCGACGGGCCCAAGCCGCACAGGCAGCAGCGGTTGCGCACGACGGCGTCGGCCACGGCGTCAGACTCCACGGCGAAGAGCACACGCAGCATGTCGCCCCGGCGCGGCTCGACACCGATGCCCCCGACGGCATGCTTGGCGTTGAGGAACGACGCGGACACGACGCCACCACCAACCGGCGCATACACCGAGCCACGGATTTGGTGCAAGTAGCGCACGAGACCCGAAGCCAGGCAGACAGGCAGGCTGACGCCGCTCTTGACGGCCGCAGTGACCTGCTCCGCCGCCTTCGCCGCCTCCTCCTCCCCAGGGTAGCAACCTACCATCCCTGGGTAGCCATCGCACGCGACGAGGTCGTTTGCGGCTGCCACC
Organism: Chlamydomonas sp. UWO 241; assembly: GCA_016618255.1. Lineage (NCBI taxonomy): Eukaryota > Viridiplantae > Chlorophyta > Chlorophyceae > Chlamydomonadales > Chlamydomonadaceae > Chlamydomonas > Chlamydomonas priscui. The sequence goes on along the minus strand of VFSX01000148.1, from coordinate 47,958 downwards.
GGGATGGACAACACGAAACTGCGGCGCAGCAACGCGTCGCCCACACGCGCGGGCATCCCCCCCCGGCGGGAGGGGCCGCGCGCAGATGCGGCACGCGCGGCGCCCGCCGCCGCAGGCCGCCCCGTCGTCGGCTCCCCCCCCCCCGACGCCACCGGGGCGGCAGCAGCAGCTGGCCGGGCAGGCTGAGCAGCCTTGGCAGCAGGCGCAGCGCGGGGCGCCGCACTGTGGGCCGCATGGCCAACCCGCGCGCGGGCGGGCTCTGCATGCGGCATCTGCATGGGCGCCCCAGGGACGCAGCTCACCAGGAGGCTCACCACATCCACCAGGGACGCAATCTGTTGCGCCTGCGCCTGCACCACAGCGAGCACCCCCGCGAGGGCACCGCTGCTGTGGCCGGCGTCGGCAATCTGTGTCGCGCCCACATGCGTCGGCGCATTCTGTGGCTGGGCGCGCGCCCTCGCCTCCCTGTCCAGCAGCAGCCCCCCTATCAGGCGTCTGATGTCTGCCTGCCCCGCGCTGAGGGCGCTGAGGGCGTCTGTGGTGTCGGCCGAGGCCGAAATGTGGTTGCTGGCGTCGCCATGCAGGTGTTGCGCAGCCTCCGCGTATGTGGCTGCCCCCCGCGCCCCAAGGAGCGCCGGAAGCTGTGTCTGTGTCGCATCCACGCACGCGCGGTGGCGTGGCGGGGAGTCTGAGCCGGGGGAGCCGCTGCTCACCGGTAATTCTGTGGTGGTGGCCGCGCGGGCGACGAGCACGCCGGCGGCCGCACTGTGTTTGCGCGCCTTAGAGCGCGTCATGAGTCATCACTACTTGTAGCTTGACCTTTTGATGATGATGAGAGTTTTACAATCCACTCCTGGCGGTCACACGTACGGTTCCAAAGCTCCAGTGGGACTCAGAGAATCAAGGCTCAAGGCCCACAAAAGGTCAAGCTACAAGTAGCCCACGGTAACGCCATCCACACTTGGTGGCGGGCGCCAAGCAAGCAGCACCGCTGTGCAGGCTGCACACCCAGCCCCTCAAATGGCCAGAGGGCGGACCCAAGGTATAAAACCATGAAGGGACCAAAACAGCCCTCCCCGCAGACGGCACCGGCTAGTAGCACCCGCCGCAGCACTCTACTCAGCGACCACACCGCACCCGCCACCGCACGCGTGTGGCGCCACCTCCCCTTCAAAAACACCCCCAGAGGGAATGCCATCTAGCAAGCAGGTGCAGGCACCCGCTCGCCGTCAACGACGAGGCGCGCGCGGTGGAACTGCGCCCGCTTCCCCGCAGCCTTGGCGGCGAGGAAAGCGGGCCACAGCGCCCGGTGCTGCGCCTCCTCGCGGTCACTGAGGACGTCGAAGACAGCAGCCGACGGGTCCACGTCGCGCAGGTTGCGGCGGGAGCGCACGACGGTGTCGGCCACAGCGTCAGACGCCACGGTAAAGAGCACACGTAGCACGCCGCCCCGGCGCGGCTCCACACCAATGCCCCCGACGGCAGGCTTGGCGTTGAGGAACGACGCGGACACGACCCCGCCACCAGCCGGCCTATCCCGGCCAGAGACGTCGTGCACAAAGCGCACGAGATTCATAGCCAGGCAGACGGGCAGGCTGACGCCGTCCACGGCGGCTGCAGCAACCCGCACAGCCGCCGCCGCCACCGCCGTCTCCTCGGAACCATAGCAGTCACTGAACAGCCGCCTCACATGCCGCGTGGACCCCAAGTAGGAGGCGTCGCGCAGTGCGTGATGATGATGATGATGATGAGATGAGAGTTTTACAATCCACTTCTGGCGGTCACACGTACGGTTCCAAAGCTCCAGTGGGACTTAGAGAAACAAGGCTCAAGGCTGCGGGGAAGCGGGCGCAGTTTCACCGCGCGCGCCTCGTCGTTGACGGCGAGCGGGTGCCTGCACCTGCTTGCTAGATGGCATTCCCTCTGGGGGTGTTTTTGAAGGGGAGGTGGCGCCACACGCGTGCGGTGGCGGGTGCGGTGTGGTCGCTGAGTAGAGTGCTGCGGCGGGTGTGCTACTAGCCCCGCTTCCGGTGGTCTGGGGGAGGGCTTTTTGGTCCCTTCATGGTTTTATACCTTGGGTCCGCCCTCTGGCCATTTGAGGGGCTGGGTGTGCAGCCTGCACAGTGGTGCTGCTTGCTTGGCGCCCGCCACCAAGTGTGGATGGCGTTACCGTGGGCTACTTGTAGCTTGACCTTTTGTGGGAATGCCATCTAGCAAGCAGGTGCAGGCACCCGCTCGCCGTCAACGACGAGGCGCGCGCGGTGGAACTGCGCCCGCTTCCCCGCAGCCTTGGCGGCGAGGAAAGCGGGCCACAGCGCCCGGTGCTGCGCCTCCTCGCGGTCACTGAGGACGTCGAAGACGCCAGCCGACGGGTCCACGTCGCGCAGGTTGCGGCGGGAGCGCACAACGGTGTCGGCCACAGCGTCAGACGCCACGGTAAAGAGCACACGTAGCACGCCGCCCCGGCGCGGCTCCACACCAATGCCCGACGGCAGGCTTGGCGTTGAGGAACGACGCGGACACGACCCTGCCACCAGCCGGCCTATCCCGGCCAGAGACGTCGTGCACAAAGCGCACGAGATTCATAGCCAGGCAGACGGGCAGGCTGACGCCGTCCACGGCGGCTGCAGCAACCCGCACAGCCGCCGCCGCCACCGCCGTCTCCTCGGAACCATAGCAGTCACTGAACAGCCGCCTCACATGCCGCGTGGACCCCAAGTAGGAGGCGTCGCGCAGTGCGCCGCGCACGATCCCGTCGCGCGCCATCTGGCCTTCAGAGCCATGGCCCGCTATGAGCCTGGTGGCGGCTGCCACAGCGATGGACAGCACGTGGCTGCGGCACAGCGACGTTTCGCCCACACGCGCGGGCAGCCCCCCCCGACGGCAGGGGCCGCGCGCAGATGCGGCACGCGCGGCGCCCGCCGCGGCAGGCCGCTCCGCCGCTGGCGCGTCCGCTGCCGATGCCACAGGGGCGGCAGCAGCAGCGGGCCGGGCAGGCTGAGCAGCCTTGGCAGCAGGCGCCGCGCGGGGCGCACTGTGGGCCGCATGCGGCACTGCATGCGGCACTGCATGCGGCATCTGCATGGGCGCCCCGGGGACGCGGCTCACCAGGAGGTGCACCAGGTCCACGAGGGACGCAATCTGTTGCGTCTGCGCCTGGACCACAGCGAGCACCACCGCGAGGGCGTCGCTGCTGTGGCCGGCGTCGGCAATCTGTGTCGCGCCCACATGCGTCGGCGCATTCTGTGGCTGAGCGCGCGCGCTCGCCTCCCTGTCCACCAGCCCGCCTACCAGGCCTCTGAGGTCAGCCTGCCCCGCCAGGATGGCGTGGAGGGGGTCTGTGGTGTCGGCCGATGCCGAAGTGTGGTTGCTGGCGCCTCCATGCATGTGTTGCGCAGCCTCCGCGTATGTGGCCGCCCCCAGCGCCCCAGGGAGCGCCGGAAGCTGGTTCTGTGTCTCACCGACGCACGCGCGGTGGCGTGGCGGGGAGTCTGAGCCGGGGGAACCGCTGCTCACCGAGTCTGTGACGGTGGCCGCGCGGGCGACTAGTGCGCCGGCGACCTCGCTGTGTTTGCGCGGCTTAGAGCGCGTCATGGTTGGACATTACAGGAGTAGAGAACACAAAGGCCTAATATTATAAGACTACAAACTCGAAGCATTCAACGAATACTATGATACGCGAATACTATGATCTCATTATGGTAGAACAGTCAACGCACGTTGTACTGCCACCCCCGAGACAGGCCCTGAGGGAGTGTTGACTAGATGTCGAGACTCAACGCCCCTGCTGCCCCCTCCCCCCCCCCCCCCCGTACTCACCACTACCCAGGTAGCGGCGGCGCCCACCCCACTGGTGACTCAGCGTCCATGCAGCAGCAGCAGCAGCAGCAACAGCAGCAACAGCAGAAGCAGCAACAGCAGCCTAGCGGCGGCGGCGGCGACCCAGGCAGCAGCGCCAGCGGCGCCGCCACCGTCGCCGCCCCGCCCCTGATCGAGCGCTACTCCGACCCCCTGCGGCAGGCGTCGGAGGCGGTGGAGGGGCAGGGTGGCGACGGGGGCGGCGGGGGCGGCGCCGACGCGGCAGCAAGCGGCACACACGCTGGCACAAGCACGCCCACCGCTGCTGTGCCTGCTGCCGCTGCTCCCGCCGCTGCTGCCGCACCCGCGCAGCCGCCGGCTGCGCCGGCCGCGGCGCCGCCCGACGCGGCGTCCCGCCATGCGTCGTCGCTGACTCAGCTGAGGCGCCACCAGGCGCTGCGGGCGACGGGGCTGCAGAGAGTGTTCCTGTCGATGGGGTGCCGCAACGCGCGGCAGGTGCGCTTTGTGTGTGTGTGTGTGTGTGTGTGTGCATGCGTGGGATCTTGTGTGCGTGCGGGATGCAAAAAAATGTGCATGCGTACGGGCGGGCTGGCGGGATGCAAAACGTTGTCCGTGGACCTGTAATCTCCCTCCCCCCTCTCTCTTTCTCTCTCTATTTCTCTCTCTTTCTCTCTCCCTCCCTCCCTCCCTCACCCTCTCTCTGTCTCTCTCCCTACCTCCCTATCTCTCTCTCCCCTCCTCCTTGAAAGGGCATCCTCTGCGAGCGCCACGAGGTCAAGCTCGTCGATTTCCTATCGCTCTCACTGCATCTGCCTCTCCCTCTGCCTCTCTCTCTCTCTCTCTCTCTCTTTCTCTCTCTTTCTCTCACAACACATATACATATGCGCACCCACCCACCCACAGGGCCTCCTCTGCGAGCGCCACGAGGTCAAGCGCGTCGACTTCTACTCTCCGTCCGACGTCCCGCTCCGCCACTTCCTCGTCGCTGCAGCGCCCGGGCCTGCCAAGCGCTGCCGCCGCTACGACGCAAAGGTAGGGGTCAAACATACGTTTTGACAGTTACTGTAGCAGCAGCATCGTCCCTCTAGCAGAAGCAATGACACCACTGTCGTTTTGACATTGTAGACGGTGCAAGAACGGGTTCAAACCCGGGCCAATGAAGCGCCGCCGCCGCTACGACACAAGGGGGAGAGGTGCTGCAGGAGTTAATGGTGTGTGGTGTGGGGAGGAGTGTGTGTGTGACGAGCTCGGGCCTGCATTCCCTTGACTCTCAGAACCGTGTGGCGCTCATAACCGTGTGGGGTAGTAGTTGTTTGCAATTTGCCACAGTGGGGGACTCTGCTGGGGGGGGGAGGGGGCTGTGTGTGATCGCCTTGCTGGCTGTTGCCTTATTGCGGCTTGTGTTTTTGCTCAAGGTCTAGGCGCTCCCGTTGCGACGACAACGAGCTAAAACCTAAGCTGTCAATCTGCTCCGCCACTTTCTCGGCGCGTAAGCGCCCGGACCTGCCGAGCGCTTCCGCTGCTGTGACGCTAACGTATATAGATGGCGCAGCAATCAATACACTAGCCGTGCGGCATGCGGCGAGGCGAGGCCCCACCAGCGGGCGGGCACCATAATGGAGATGGCGGTTAAGAACGG
>VFSX01000148.1:27500-35000 GCA_016618255.1 Chlamydomonas sp. UWO 241 | reverse complement strand
CCCCCTTCGGCACCCGCGTCCTCATCACGCTCTCCGCCACCCATCGCTCACCCACTGCCTCTCCCAACGACGTCCTCCCCCCTCACGCCGCAACGACCGCCGCCAGCCCGGCCGCCCCAGGGGTGGCGCCAGTCGCACCCGCTGCCGCTGCAAAAAAAAAACCTCCCATGCGGCCCAGGAACTCCATGCGCCCAGCCAGCAAGCGCGCTCCCTACTACGGGTTCATGCACAAGGGTGACACCCCTGCCCCTGCCCCTGCCGCTGCCCCCGCCCGTACAGACCGCGCACCTGACGCCCGCGGCGCCCCAGCCGAGGCGCGCCATGCAGCCCCCCACAAGCAGGAGCGCGCCACCCTCCCCAAGCACGTGCGCTTCTCCTCGCCCAAGCAGCAGGACGCCACCCTCCCCAAGCACGTGCGCTTCTCCTCGGAAAGCCCCCCCAAGCAGGCGCGTGCCACTCGCACCGCCCTCTCCTACCCCTCCTCATCCTCCTCCGCCTCCTCCTCCGCTGAGTCCTCCCTCAGCGGCGGCGGCAACACCCCCATCATCTTCAACCCCGCCAACCTCGCCGTCCCCGCCAGCCCCTCCCTCCTCACCCGAGCCCTCACCACTCTCGAGACCTCCCGTGCCCTCCTCTTCGGCGCGCGCCGCGTGTTCGCAAACAATGTGCTCTTCACAAACACGCCGCGCACCGAGCCGACCCCGCTCGTCTCAGCAAGGGAGAACTTCTCCTCCACCACCACCGCCCCCACCTCCAACCGCGTCCTCTCCTGCGAGATCACCCCGCTCACCACCACCGGAGTGATCGCCACCGGCCTGCAGCCTTCCCCGCCCACCTCCCTCGTGCAGCCCGCCTCCCTCAACGTCTGGCAGCACAGCAACCCCGCCTCACCCATTGCCCAGGACCCCGCTGCAGGCACCTCTCCCTCGACCACCCCCGAGTGGGGCCCCAAGCCGCGCGACTCATCCGCGCGCAAGGCCAAGGCCCTCTACGTCGCGCCCCGCCCCGACAACCTCCCCTCCACCACCGGCCCCACGACCGCGACCACCATCACCCCCTCCGGCCCCGCGTACAGCACCCGCTCCAAGAGCGCGGTAGGTCCCCGCGCGTGAGCGCCCCCCAGGACGGGCAGGGCGATTGGCCACCGACCCTGCACCACCCGTCCCCCCGGCTGCAACGCGCGACCCCGTCCCACCATATCTGGGGATCGCGCGCCCCCGTCTCCTCCACCCCTCCCGTGACTTTATTTCCGCCTCCTTCAACTGCTGCTCACTCTGGAAGGCAGCAGACGGCACACGCAAGGACCCCCTGGCACTACCCGGCATACTAGCCAACCACCTCGCAGATCGTGGCGTCGACATCTGCGGGCTCCAAGAGGTACGCCACCCCGGCTCCGGCCGACACACCTTCGCCAACGGATACCTCTTCATCTGGTCCGGCCGCCCCCCCGGCAGCACCAAGCCGCACGAGTCGGGCGTCGGAGCACTCCTGTCCCCCGACACCGCCAAACTCCTCCGCGCTCCCACCGCCGGCTCGGCTGCGCTCGACGATCGCGTGCTGGTCCTAAGGTTCCACCCCAACGGCACCGTCCCGATCAGCGCGATCATCGCGTACGCCCCCACCAACGTCTCCACCGACAAACTCGCCAAAGACGCGTTCTACGAGCAACTCCACGGCATCCTCTGACGTACCCTCACACCACTACCTCCTTGTGATGGGCGATTTCAACGCCACCACCACCGGCGCCTCCCCTACCACCCACCCATCGGTAGGCCGACACGCCTGCCCCACTCCCCACAGCACCCTCTGCCCCTTCCCCCCAAACCCCCGCCTCGCATCATACCGCCACCGCCCCAAAATCAATGACAACGGCCACATGCTCCTCGACCTGTGTGCCGCCCACAACCTTGCCATCACCCACTCTTTCTTCCCCAACCCCCCCGTGCATGCGTACACCTGGTACAGCAACAACCACAAGACATGCAGCATACTGGACTACATCCTAGTCCGCCGCTCCCACCTGTCCTCTGTCCAAAGTGTGCGCGCACAGTGCCCCATCACCCGCCCAATCCCCTCCCTTACAAAATCTGACCACTCCCTCGTCACCGCCGTCATCCGCTTCCGCTTCTCCAAAGCGTGGAGCCACGCACACTTTCAACACACACACACCCCACCCCCCCGGCGCTACTTCACCGACCTTCTCCGCGACCCTGACACGCGGCAGAGGTATGCTGCGGCAGCCGCGTCCGCCCTCGCCCCCTCCCCTCCCCCCTCCCTTTCCCCCTCCCTTTCCCCCTCCCTTCCCCCTCCCTCCTCCCTCCCCTTCCCCTCCCTGCTCCCCGCTCCCCTCCACCCACCTTGACCAGCTGACAAACCGCTTCACCGCCGCCCTCCATGAGGCGGCCAAGAAGATCCTCGGCCCCCGCCCACGTGAGATCCCCGTCTCCTTCAACCCCTCCGACGCGTCACTCAAGCGAGCCCAAGCACTGCAGGCGGCCCGTGCCAGGGACGCCCCGCAGGCAGAGATCAAGCCCTGTGAGACAGAACTGTCGGCCTCCTTGCGTGACGACACCGACGCCCACTGGAACGCGACCGCCGTACGCGTCCAATGCGCCCTCGACGCACACAAACCTCACATTGCCCACCAGATACTGCAGAAGCTCATTGGTGACCGCCCCCTCGCCGCCGCCCCAGCCCTCCGCACAGATGCCGGCCTCCGCTTCGGAGCCCAGCCTGTTGCCGACGCGTTTGGGCTCCACTTCAAACAACTCCACACCCTCCCCTCCACAGTTGACGAGGCCACCCTCAACACCCACCTGGCCCACACGCCCACCGCCCCCCCTGCCCCTACCCTCCCTCCCGCCGCCGCCCCCCTCCCTGCCCCCGCACCCGCCCACGCCGCCGCCGACCCACGCCCTCACCCCCCACCCCCCGAGCCCACGCTGGACGAGGTGGAGGCTGCGATCAGAGTCCTCAGAAACACCTCCCCCGGATCCGACGACGTCACCGCCCCACTCATCAAGTGCGGCGGGCCCGTCGTCGCCTCTGCCCTCCACCGCATCATACGCAAGTGCTGGAACACCCAAACCACCCCCACCGCTTGGAGACAAGCCATCATCTGCCCCCTCTACAAGGGCGCATCCTCGGGGCCCACCACACTCGCCAAGGCCTACCGGGGCATCTCCCTCCTACCTGTCCCCGGCAAGACCTACACCCACATCCTTCTCAACCGCCTACGGCGACAGCTGGAACCCTCCCTCTCCACCTACCAATTTGGTTTCCGGCCTGACCGAGGCACCACTGCCCCCATCTTCACCCTACGCCGCATACAAGAAGAGTCCCACCGTGCCCAAGCCCCCCTTCACGTGGCCTACGTCGACCTCTCCAAGGCTTTCGACCGGGTCAACCACAAGGCACTATGGGCAACCCTGCTCCACCGCGGCGTGCACCCAGACCTCCTCGCCCGCATCAAGAGCCTCTACACTGATGCCACCGCCAGAGTCCGAGTGGGCGACGCGTACTCCGCTCCATTCAACCTCGACACCGGCGTCAAGCAAGGCTGCCCCCTCTCCCCCCTCCTCTTCAACATCTACATCGATACTGTCGTCCGATCCCTGATTGCCCAACTCCCCGATGCCGGCATCCAAATCGGCTACATGGTCGACGGCACTCTCCAAACCCCTGATTCCCGTACTACAGACTACGCGACTACAATCCTCCCCCTCCTTCTCTACGCGGACGACATAGCTCTGATGGCTCTCGACATCGACGTCCTCAGAGACATGCTTGCCCTCCTCGATCAGATCTGCTCTGACCTCGCCCTCGAGATCAACTACGACAAGACTGTGCACCAAACCCTCGGCCACCCTTCTGCCCACACCGACGCCCCAGCACCAATCTCAATCCCTTCCACTTCCTCTGACATCCCCCACCTAGTCCACCCCACGGACAAATTCAAATACCTTGGCAGCATCCTGTCAACCCCCACCCCGTCCCTCGGCACCCTCGATGGAGAGATCTCCCGCCGGATCTCCTCTGCCTGCTACGCCTTCAACCGTCTCACACCCAGACTATGGAAAAGTAACGACATCCAGCCCTCCACCAAGATCCAACTCTACAACGCCTTTGTCACATCCGCCCTCTTGTACAGCTGCCAAGGCTGGACACTCAACGTCGCCCACACACACCGCCTGGAAGTGACTCACAACCGCTTCCTCCGCAGCATAAAGCGAATCCCCCACAACCTCTCCCCATCCTCCCCTCACACCTCCACCTCTGAGATGCACGCTAAGGACCCACCCACAGCGCCCATCATCAACGCCATCAACAAACATCGGATGTCGTTTATCGGATCCCTTGCCCGCCACCTCCCTCCCTCCCTCCCTCTCCCCCTTCCCCCCACCCACCTATCACCCCCTCCCCACACCTCAATCTTCCCACCTACTGCCGCTCTCTTTATGTTCCGACGCCCGGACGCCCAGATGCCTGACAGGGTGGGTGCCATCACCTCGTACCGTCTCAACGCCCACGAGATGTTCACGTCTGCCCAGTTCATGAGTGTCGTCAAGACGCTTTACGAGAAGGCCATCAAGGCACACGCCGAGGACCCTGCGATCACCCCTCCTGAGCTCGCCGCCATCCTGGAGGCCAGGAGGCTCCCTCCCAAGTGGACCACCCTAGCTAGGTTCCCACACCTGTGGGACAGCATCTGCCGCGGGGTAGCTGAGGCCGGATCAGCCCCACAACCGTAACCACACGCAGCAAAACCACAATTGACAGTTTCTGATGACAGTTTTTCGGATCCCGCAAACAACCCCAAGCCCACGGATATCCTCTCGTACTAGCGCATATGGTTGGTCACCCGCTACTGAACGAACTTAAGATCCAAGGGTCCTCGACTCATGAAACGATTGCCGGGGGGTGCTTTAGCACTGGCAAGAGCCGTTATCTAGGTTGCCCGAGCGGTGGGAACTGTAACGTATTTCTCTCTCTCTCTGTGCGTGTGTGTGCATGCCCGTGTGTGTGCCAGTGTGTGCGGTACTTTGGGATTGGGTGCACGGCCATGTGCATGTTCCAGGTGTGTGTGTGTGTGTGTGTTTGTGTGTGTGTGTGTGGGTGCGTGTGTGTGCATGCCCGTGTGTGTGCCAGTCTGTGCGGTACTTTGGGATCGGGTGCAAGGCCATGTGCATGTTCCAGGTGTGTGTGTTTGGAGGGGGGACATGTGTGCGTGCCCGTGCGTGTGCCAGTGTGTGCGGTACTTTGGGATCGGGTGCACGGCCATGTGCATGTTCCAGGTGTGTGTGTGTGTGTGTGTGTGTCTGTGTGTGTGTGTGTGTGGACATGTTTGCATGCCCGTGCGTGTGCCAGTCTGTGCAGTACTTTGGGATCGGGTGCACGGAAATGTGCATGTTCCAGGTGTGTGTGTGTGTGTGTGTGTGTGTGAGGACATGTGTGCGTGCCCGTGCGTGTGCCAGTGTGTGCGGTACTTTGGGATCGGCTGCACGGCCATGCACATGTTTCAGGTGTGTTTGTGTGTGTGTGTGTGTGTGTGTGTGTGTGTGTGTGTGTGTACATGACCATGTGTGTGCGGTGCTTTGAGATCTCGAGCCAACGGCCATGTGCGTTTTTCAGGTTGGTCAAGTGTTAAGACTGCAACATCCACCATCATCAAGTCTTTAGGACCTAGCTGGGGCCATGCTAAGGCTGATGATGATTTCGAAGTCGCGTGTTGACGCACCTACAGGCAGCGCATTCGACCTTGCTCGGCGTATAGCGCCCGGGCGCTACGGACGGGTGGCTGGCTACTGGTGGTGGGGGGCTAGTCGGTCGGGGCTGGACCTGGACAGGGCAATCGGCCCCAGATCTGACTTCAACCCCGTGGGGGGCACGGCCGGGGTGCACAGTCCCGCGGGATCGCGTCCCCCGGACCTCCACCGTCTAGGGCTACCCTAGGGCATACAGGTGTGGTGCATGTTCCAGATCCGTAAACAGAGATAGACAGAGGGGAAGAGGGAGAGGGATCGGCATACACACGCGCGTGCGCGCACCTCCCACACACAAACACGCACACACACTTACACACTTACACACGCACACGCACACATACACACACGCACGTGCACACGCACACGCACATATACATATACACACGCACACTCACACACACACCTCCCCCCCCTCCCCATACATGACACGATCCACCCGTACTGCATGCTGCTGCCCGACAACGTTCAGCGGTGCAACTCTCCACACACACACACACACACACACAAACACACACACACACAGCAGGACACGATCCACCCGCACCGCATGCTGCTGCCCAACAACGTTCTGCGGTACAACTCTCCACACACACACACACACACACACACACGTGCACACACACGGAGAGGATGAGGCACACATGATATTTGAGTGCCCTGCCTATAAAGAGGCACGGATGCGGGCCCACAGCCTGTTTCGGTTCATCCCTCGCCCCGAGAAGGCCGATTTAGATGAGCGGATGCGGGAGTTTATGAATCCTCGGCCAGGCCAGGAGAACCCCAAGTTCTGGCATGAGTTGGCTGACTTCCTTGTCGCCTGTTTTGAGACACGCACCGCGTGCACAGCAATCATGGTGGCAGATGGCATGCTACCAGTGATCCTTGCTATGGCAGTACACCGCTCGGAGCGGAATTTGAGCGGAGTTTTTATTAACTGTTTTGTAGGCTATTCCGCTTTTCAACTTTTCCGCTCGGGGAAAAAAACAATTATACCGGGAAAAGCGGGAAAACAATAATTTTGCCGGAAAAGCCAGGGAAAAGCGGAATAATAATTGCTGAATCCTTCCCAAGGATCACTGCATGCTACGGGTCTAATTTTGACAGCTGCCGGCCTCTTTCCAAGGGTCTAATGCGCCATCAAAGGCGTCCGACGGACTGTAAAATCGACCACACGCACACACACACACACAAACACACGAACACAGCAGGACACGATCCACCCGCACCGCATGCTGCTGCCCGACAACGTTCTGCGGAGCGATTCTCCATGCACACACACACACACACAAACACACACACACACACACACCTCCCCATACAGGACACGATCCACCCGTACCGCATGCTGCTGCCAGACAACGTTCTGCGGTACAACCCTCCACATACACACACACGCACACACACGCACACACAAACACGCGCACACACGTGCAAAAAGCACGCACACACAAACACACGCACACACGCAGGACACGATCCACCCGTACCGCATGCTGCTGCCAGACAACGTGCTGCGGTACAACCCTCCACACACACACACATGCACGCACACACACACACCTCCCACGCACCCCCCTCCCCATACAGGACACAATGCACCCGTACCGCATGCTGGTGCCCGATAACACTCTGCGGTACAACTCTCCACACACACACACACACACACACCTAAACCTCCCGCACCCCCCTCCCCATACAGGACACGATCCACCCGTGCGGCATGCTCCTGCCCGAA
>VFSX01000148.1:0-25000 GCA_016618255.1 Chlamydomonas sp. UWO 241 | reverse complement strand
CTACAACCAAACTTCTGGCGCCCACCGTAACCAGACTGTAACCACCAGGAATTGAACAACACGAGACCACCAGCAGATAGCCTGAATTGCAAGCTGTCTGAAGAGCCGCTCCACGTCTCAATCGGCCAGCCACAGCTCCCGTTCCATGCATCCGAAATAAGGTAAGGAAAACGTTGTACCCGTACAAAGTTAACGATGTCATGTAAGACTAGGCTTATTGAGGATGTCTATTGTTTGTTCCTAGTAGGTGCTTGGTTCTAAAAATAGTACCCAAATCACCATATCCCCCAAAGCATGCCATGTGAGCTGTGCTGATCCGTTGCAGGCGTGGGGCGGCTCGCTGGAAAGCTGCTACTCTCCTCTGTCTGCTGTTACTCGGCGGTTACTTGGATTTGACTTTGAGCAGTTCAAAACTGCCGCCAAAGCTATGTTTTTTTTCAAAAAGAAAATCTTTGGTGTGATGTTTCGTGTGAATGTGTGGATTTTATAGTAAATCAGTGCTGTGACCACTGACGCTCTCAAGGGCTTAAAGCTTACATAGCAAAGCAGCCATTGCCAAGAGGCGCAGACCCATCTCCAGCAGTTGCACATGTATGGAAACGTGGCGGTACGTAGGCAACCCAACCTAGGCAACCCAACCTAGGCAACCCAAACCAGAAGGGCACCTTGCGCAATTCGAATCTGCATGTAAAAAGTTGGGTGGTGGGGCACACACGCACACACACACACACACTCTCTCTTCACCCGCAGGAGGCCGAACTCGCGGCAGGAGCCGCGTCTGCGTTTCGGACGCTGCGCGACGCACACACACACACACACACACACACACGCGCGCGCACACACGCACACAGGCGCACGCACACATACACATACCCACACGCCCCCCCTCTCTCCCCGGACAGGAGGCATCTGAGCTCGCGGCAGAGGCCGCATCCGCATTTGGGACGCTGCGTGACGCTCTGCTCCGCCACCCCTACTTCCGCGTGCCGCGCGCCGCGGGCGCGGTGGCGGCGGTGGCGGCGCCAGCGGTGGCGGCGCCAACTGAGGTGTGTGTGTGTGTGCGTGTGTGTGTCTTGTGTGTGTCTGTTTGTGTGTGTGTGTGTGTGTGTGTGTGTGCCAGCGTTTACCAACCTCCCAAATCTTGGAACACCTCAAACCCTAGGGGGCCGCCCTAACCCTAGAACGCCCCCCACACACACACACGCAGGCGGCGCCCGCACCAGCAAAGTCTGGGCCACAACAGCAACACACACACACACACACACACATGCAGGCGGCGCCCGCGCCAGCACAGTCTGAGCCACAGCAGCAGCAGCAGCAGCAACAGCAGCAGGCGCCTGCATCCGACGCGTGCGCGCCACTGCAGGGTGGTGGGGCCTCCCACTCCCCCCCCCCTCCCCCTCGGCAGCAGGCGCAACAGCAGGCGCAGCAGCAGCAGGAGCAGCAGCAGCAGACCCGCTGGGGTGCAGCGACCCCCAAGTCGCAGGGGCGGAGCGCGAGCAGCTCCCCTCGGCGGCAGTGCCCAGCAGCAGCAGCGCGGCGCCTGTTGCAGCCCCTGTTGCAGCCCCTGTTGCAGTCCTTGGTGCATCAGAGGGTGTTGCAGCCGAGGGTGCAACAGGGGGTGCGCCAGTCGGTGCGCAGCCACCTCCGGCAGCAGCGCCCGACGGCAGTGGCGGTGTTGCAACAGGGGGTGCAACAGGGCAGCAGGTGTTGCAACAGGCAGCAGCACCCAGCATCAGCGGCGCAGCCTGCAGGAGCAGCAGCGGTGAGAGCGAGGGCGCGGGCGACGGCAGCGGCAGTGTAACAACGGCTGCTGCATCGGTTGTTGCAGCAGCTGCTGCATCGGTTGTTGCAGCAGGGGGCACACCAGCTGCCGCAACAGCTGCCGCAACAGCTGTCGCAACAGCTGTCGCAACAGTTGCTGCAGCAGCAGGTGGCGATGCCGGGCCGAGCGGTGGCGCACTGCAGGTGCGTGCAACAGGGGGGGGGGCAACAGGGGTTGAACAGGCTGCACCGGGAGTGCAACAGGAAGTGCAACAGTTGCTTCAACAGTTCTGAGCGGTGGTGCCCTGCAGGTACGTGCAACAGGGAGGGGGGGGGCAAGTGCAACAGGGGGTGCAACAGGCTTCAGGTGCAGCAGGGGGTGCAACAGGGGGTGCAACAGGGGGGTGCAACAGTTGTGAGCAGTGGTGCACTGCTGGTGCGTGCAACAGGGGGGGGGGGGCAACAGGCTGCATGGTCTGCATGCTACAGGGGGCGCAGTGCCTAGAGTGGATGAACCTCCCTCCTCCCTCCCAATCGCCCCCCCCCCCCCCCTTGAACCTACCCCCAGGATCAACTCCCTGCACTGACCCAAATCTACTTATTTATTAGATTTGGTGGTGGCTCCCCCCCCCCCTCTCCCCCCCAACCCCTAACCTCTGAAGCGACCCTGCTGCAGTCCAGCGCTAAGCCGAACGAGGAAGCACGCTACTGGCTAATCAACCTCTTTTCAACACATACACCTTTCCAACACATACACCTGCCCTTCCCCCTCCCCGACCCCGGCCCCATCTGACCCTCTGAACCCTGTTCCCGGCTTCAGGCGCGGCTACTGGCGGCAGTGCAGCACGACAGCGAGTCGTTCCACGCACAGGTGCGTGCATGCGTGTGTGTGTGTGTGCGCGCGTGTGTGTTTGTGCGTGTGTGTTGTGTGTGTGTGTGTGTGTCTGTGTGTGTCTGTGTGTGTGTGTGGAGCCGCCACCACTGAACCTATTACTCATGATGATGCATGTTGCAGTCTTGAAATAGAACTCTTTCAATTGTACTGGCGTGGTCTCAAGAGGGTGTTCGTGTCTTGTCTGGCGGCTGTGCAGCGGTGCAGCACGACAGCAAGTCGTTCCACGCGCAGGTGCGTGCATGTGTGTGTGTGTGTGCGTGCGTGCGTGCGTGCGTGCGTGTGCGTGTGTGCGCGTCCACGCACGCTCCACGGAGCAGCCGCTACCATCTGCCATGCCTTGCGGTTCCGGTGCGCCAGTCGAAAACACCATGAACGGCGTGATGGACCGTAAAATCGACCACATGGACACGCCCAGGTCGAATCGATGGCGTGTTCCCCGACGGCAGGCCAGACGACATGACGGACCGTAAAATCGATCACGTAGGCACGCCCAGATCGAATTGGTTGCGTGCTCTCCGGACGGCACTCTGGACGGCACACGCGTGCTGGTGGGGAATCCACGCCCCCCCCCCCCAAACACACACACACGCACACACACGCGCACACTAATACCCACGCCCAGGTCGAGTCTGTTTTGTGCACCCCGGATGGCACACAAGACGATGTACACGTGCTGGCGGGCGTGTGGGCGCTCAACAAGCTGCGGCGCACGCTGGCGCTGTCTCTGCTGACGTGGGGAGCGACGATGCAGGTGCGTGTGTGTGCGTGCCCCCTCTCGCTTGCTCTCGCTCTCTCTCCCTCTTCATCTCCCTCTCTCTCTCTCTCTCTCACTCTCGCTCGCTTGCTCGCTCTGTGTGTCTCTCTCTCTCCCTCTGTGTGTGTGTGTGTGTGTGTGTGTGTGTGTGTGCATGTCTCTCTCCTTCTGTGTGTGTGTGCATGCGTATGTGTGCGTGTGGGTGCTTAACAAGCTGCGGCGCACGCTCGCGCTGTCGCTGCTGACGTGGGGGGCAACGATGCAGGTGCGCGTGTGTGCGTGTGCGTGTGGGTACGTGCGCGTGTGTGCATGTGCGTGTGCGTGCGTGTGTGTGTGTGTGTGTGTGTGTGTGTGTGTGTGTGTGCATGTCTCTCTTTCTCGCTGACCGTCTCTCTCTATCTGGCTTTCTCACACTCTTCCTCTGACTCTCTCGCTTGCCCTGTGTGACACACAAATACACACTCTCACACACACATACACACTCACACACACACCACACACACACACACACACACCTGCAGGACCCCGGAGCCTTTGCCGCAGCGCACACGGTTGCACGCACACCCACATGCACACACACACACACACAGGCACGCGTGCACGCACACAAAGAGAGAGAGACAGAGAGAGAGAGAGAGAGAGAGCGGAGGGAGAGGTCTTATAGAGAACTCTGAACGGCAGACCTAGACAAGTTGTTTCTGGTCGTCAATTGAGAGGATTCCATACACACACATGCACAGGGCCCCGAAGCCTTTGCCGCGGGGACGCACACAGACACACACACACACACACACATACACCTGCAGGACCCTGAAGCCTTTGCTGCGGCGTTCGCAGTGGCCGCGGCTGGGCAGGCTGACGTGGGGGCTGTGGTCGGGCAGGTGTGTGTGCGTTTGGTGCATGTGTCTGTGCATGTCTGTCTGTGTGTCTGTCTGTCTGTCTGTCTGTCTGTCTGTCTGTCTGTCTGTCTGTCTTTCTTTCTGTCCAGAGCCCATCCGAGCACACACTTGGCGACACTCGCACCCACTCGCACATGCACACACACACACACACACACACACACAAACACACACACACACAAACGCACACACACGACGGACTGTAAAATCGACCACACACACACACACACACACACACACAAACGCACACACACACACACAGACACACACACACACACACACACACACACACACACACGCACACACACATGGGTCTAATGCGCCATCAAAGGCATCCGACAGACTGTAAAACCGACCACACACACACACACAAACACAGGCAATCGAGGACACGTCCGGCACTCTCGGCGCGATGCTCACACACACACGCACACACACACAGGCAAGCGAGTACACGTCTGGCACTCTCGGCGCGACGCTCACGCAGTCCGCGTCTGCACCAACGCTAGCGGATGTTGCCGCGCTGACGCTGCTGCAGCAGGCGGCGCAGCCGGGCGGGCCTGTGGGCCTGGAGGGCGTGACACCAGGTCAGTCTTGTGTGTGTGCGTGTGTGCGCGTGTGCGCGTGTGCGCGTGTGCGTGTGTGCGTGTGTGCACGTGCGCGTGAGTGTCGTGCGTCATGTGTGCAGACGTGTGAGCATGCACAGCTGAGGTGTGGCCAACTCAGGAGTGGTGTGTGTTAATGTGATGCAGCGGCAGCAGCAAGCAGCAAGGTGCAGCAAGCAGCAGCAAGGTGCAGCAAGCAGCAGCAAGGTGCAGCAAGCAGCAGCAAGCAGCAGCAAGGTGCAGCAAGCAGCAGCAGCAGCAGAGCAGCGAGCAGCAAGCAGCAGCAAGCAGCAAGCAGCAGCAGCAGGAGCAGGAGCAGCCTCAGGACCAGCACCTTCGACGCCGGCCAGGCCCACCCAGGCGTTGCGTGCGCCCACCAACCGCCCACCAACCATCCCCACCACTTGCCCACCAACCGACAACCACCCAGTTCACACGTTACAGAACGCACCCTCGGGGGGTGGGATTGAGGGAGCTGAGGCGGGCGACAAACACCGACAAACACCTCGACCCACCGACCCTTACAACCACCCCCAACAACCGCCCCTGCAGCCGGGTGCTTGTGCAATGCAACAGCAGCAACCCCCCCCCCCCACACACCTCAACCTCCTGCAGACCCCCCCCCCCTCCGGCAGACGCCCCCCCCCCCCCCACACCAAGCGCCCACCGACCGCCCAACCCCCCTCCCCACAACCACTTGCAGTCGGTTCGTCTATCGGGCGAGAGACCAATTAACAGAGAATCAAAATCTGGTGCCATTTTGCCCCCCGCCTCGTCCTACTCCGACTCAGTGAGCCTTAGTAGAACGTCTAAAGCAGAAACTCATGCAGACGCCCTCCCCCCCCCCCGCACCAAGCGCCCACCGACCGCCCCCCCCACACCCGCCGCCTGCAGACGCCCTCCCCCCCCCCGCGCCCACCAAGCGCCCACCAAGCGCCCACCAACCCCCCCACAACCACTTGCAGTCGGTTTGTCTATCGAGCGAGAGACCAATTAACAGAGAAACAAAATCTGGTGCCATTTTGCCTCTCGTCTCGTCTCTTCGCCTCGTCCTACTCCGACTCAGTGAGCCTTAGTAGAACGTCTAAAGCAGAAACTCACGCACCCCTCTCCCCCCCCCGCCCCCACCAAGCGCCCACCGACCCCCCACCATCCACCACTGCCTGCAGACGCCCCCCCACACACCACCGGCCCCACCTCCTGCAGACGCCATCTTTCTCCCTCCCCCCCCCACAACCAAGCGCCCAACAACCCCCCCACTGTCTGCAGACGCCCTTTCCCCCCCCTCCCCCACCAAGCTCCCACCAACTCCAACCACCGGCCCCCACCAACTGCCCCCACCAAGCGCCCCCACCAAGCGCCCACCAAACGCCCCGAACAAACGCCCACCAAGCGCCCCCCCACCACCTCCACCACCACTTGCAGTCGGTTCGTCGCCGCCCTCGTTCTCCGGCCCGCTGCCCAGCATGCACGGCATGCACGACGACGCTGAGCCTCAGGTGGGTTAGTTCGTCGGTTACTTTTTTCACGGGAGGTTGTGGTGGGCGCTGCTGCCGCTTCGACGCCGCCGTTTTCTGTTTTTGTTGTTTTTAAGTTGGGCCGCAGCTGCCTCTGTCGCCGTCGTTCTCCGTTGGAGCCTCAGGCCCGCTGCCCAGCATGCACGGCATGCACGACGACGCCGAGCCTCAGGTGGGATCAGAGGTGTCTCGTGTTTGAGCTAGACGAAATAAGTTGCCACTTGCAGTCTGGTCGTCGCCGCCCTCGTTCTTCGGCCCGCTGCCCAGCATGCACGACGCCGAGCCTCAGGTGGGTTGGTCCGTTTGGGGAGGTTGTTGGTTTGGTGCAAATTCGGGGGCGGCAGTTGGGTTTCAAGGGTCGAGAGGGGGGGGGGGGGGGGGGGGGCGGCATCATCATTTCCTGTCGGCGCCTCTGGCCCGCTTCCCGGCGTTCACGGCATACACGACGACGCCAGGCCTCAGGTGGGATCCAAGGTCGAGGTCCAGGCAAAGTCCAAGGTGAGGTTTGTCCAGGTCCTCAGAACCGTGGGGTGTCAGTCCTAGCTTGGTGATGAGCCGCTGATGAGCCGCCGTCGTTCTCCGGCCCCCTGCCCCGCATGCACGGCATACACGACGGCGCCGAGCCTCACGTGGGGTCGTTCGTCCGTTGGTTTCGTTATTGGGGGGATGTGGTGGACACTGCAGCCACACACACACACACACACACACACACACACACACGCACGCACACGCACAGGGCCTCATGCATCCGTGATCAACGCCGTGCAGAGCATCGGCGCCCAGCTCTCCCACTGCTCTCCCCCTGTGGCCCTGCTCCCCACCACACACACACACACACACGCATACACACACACACAACTACACACACACACACAACACACACGCCCCCCCCACACACACTCATCCGCAGGGCCTCATGGATGCATCCGTCATCAGCGCCATGCAGCGCATCGGCGCCCAGCTCTGCCTTTGCGGTGACCCCAGCTCTTCTCTGACCGTCGCATCCTCTCCCCAACACACACGCATGCAAACACACACACAAACACACACACACAACTACACACATACACACACACACACACACACTTACAGGGCCTCATGGTCGCATCCGTGATCAGCGCCGTGCAGCGCATCGGCGCGGAGCTCTCGCACTGTGGCTCTGTTCCCCACCACACGCACACACACACACAAACACACACACACACAAACACACCACACACACACACACACACAGGGCCTCATGGACACATCCGTGGTAAGTGCCGTGCAGCGCATCGGCCCTCCTGAATGCACATTCCACTCCCCACCACAAACACGCGCGCGCGCACACACACACACACGCACGCACACCCACACCCACACACACACACTCAACCGCAGGGCCTCATGGGCGCATCCGTGATCAGCGCCGTGCAGCGCATCGGCGCCCAGCTCTCCCACTGCTCCCCCCCTGTGGCTCTGATCCCCACCACACGCACACACACGAGAGAGAGAGAGAGATATCGTTACAGAGAACTCTGCACGGCAGACCTAGATAGGCTGTTTCTGGTCATCATTGAGGAGATTCCATTTGGAGGCGGGTGACCAACCGTGCGCCAACAAGAGGGTGAATAACCTCATTCAAAAAGCAGTGGGGGAAAGGGGCAAATGCGGGTCACTGACGGCTGTGTTCGTCACTCCGCTTCGACTGAGTTTAAACTAGGTCTCTGCAGATTGACCTCCACAGTTGTGGAAATCTCGCTAAGAGGATCCACTCGGGTGTGACTCGCTTGGACAAGAGATCCAGGAACTCGGGGTGCTTGGCGATGTCGCGTCTGAAGTTGGAAAAGTGGGTGTTTGCGGAGGAACGGAACTTGACGGAGTGGGCGAAAAAGTCGCCGGCGCTGAGCCGGTAGGATGTGATGGCGCCGCCGGCATAGAGCAAGTCATGTCCGGTCGGCGGTACGCAAAAAGGGCGGCAGTGGGGGGGTATATGATGTCGGGAGGAAGTGGGGGGGGAGAAGGGACGGGCGCACACACGCACACACACACACACACACACACACACACACACACAAATATACACACACAACTACGCACACACACACGCCCCCCCCACACACACACAACGCACTCAACCGCAGGGCCTAATGGACGCATCCGTGATCAGCGCCGTGCAGCGCATCGGCGCGGAGCTCTCCCACGGCGGTGACCCCAGCTCTTCTCTGACGGTCGCATCTGCCGGGTTTGGCCTCACTGTGCCCATTATGCCTGACCAGCGTGGAATGCTTGGGCCGCTGAGCGTGCCGGTTGTGGCGCAGGTGTGTGTGTGTGTGTGTGTGTGTGTGTGTCTATTATTCCTGACCATCGAGGGGGTGCTTGGTCCCTTTTGAGTGTGCCGGTTGTGCATGTGTGTGTGTGTGTCTTCATGTTTTATGGCCATACTAGTACACAATGGACACACGTGATTGTCACGCACACACACGCACACATACACACACACACACACACAGGCCGCGCGTCCGGCCACCTCAGCGGAGCGTTTGGTGTGTCTGGCCTGGGGGAGCTGCTCGGTGACACACACACACACACACACACGCAGCTGGCAGCCTACGCGTCCGGCCACCTCAGCGGAGCGTTTGGTGTGTCTGGCATGGGGGAGCTTCTCAGTGACACACACACACACACACACACGCACGAACACACACGCACACACACGCACACACACACACGCACACACACGCACACACACACATGCGCGCGCACACACACACACGCCTACACACAGCTGGCAGCCTACGCGTCCGACCACCTCAGCGGAGCGTTTGGAGTGTCTGGCCTGGGGGAGCTTCTCGGTGGATCCCCGCCAGGCGGCGCCGGCAGTTGCAGCAGCAGCGGCAATTTTGGTTTTGGAGGAGAGGGTGGAGTGCAGGCTGCTGGCGGTGAGTGTGTGTGTGTGTGTGTGCGTGTGTGTGTGGTCGATTTTACAGTCCGTCGGACGCCTTTGATGGCGCATTAGACCCTAGGAAAGAGGCCGGCAGCTGTCAAAATTAGACCCCTAGCATGCCATCTGCCATCATGATTGCTGTGCACGCGGTGCGTGTCTCAAAACAGGCGACAAGGAAGTCAGCCAGCTCGTGCCAAAACCTGGGGTTCTCCTGGCCTGGCCGAGGATTCATAAACTCCCGCATCCGCTCATCTAAATCGGCCTCCTCGGGGCGAGGGATGGACCGAAACAGGCTGTGGGCCTGCACCCGTGCCTCTTCATAGGCAGGGCACTCAAATACCATGTGTGCCTCATCCTCTAGCCCACCGCATAGGCAGCACGCCCGCTGGCTGCGTCGCTGCCTCTGTCCCGCCACGGCGTAGCGCCCCGCTCTATCTGCAGCTCATGGAGCCCCATCCTGAACCTAGCTAGAGCCGTGATCCGGGCAGCACTGTTCAGCCCTGAGCTCAACAGGGCCGGTGGCTCGCTGTCGCTACCCGCCATCCACCGCATGTAGGTCAGCATCTTAAAGCCGCGCGACCACTCCTCAGGTACATCACGCACGGTAGTGCCGCTCGGCAGCGCCGGTGTGCTTGTCGCGGCGGCCAGCCACGCCGCGGTCGCCACGTCCAGCAGGTTGGTGATGCGTACCGGTCCCACCTGGTCCCACGCCAGGGTGTGCCCCACAGTTCCGAGGCACACCTGCAAGCGTGCCGCCCAGCACGTCCCCCCCGCTTCGGCCAGCCCCCAGCTCTCCCGCATTGCATCTTTAAGCAGGTCACCGTCAGGCCGCCCCGCGCCTTATCCCAAAAGCGCGTCGCCTGGCGCAGCCAATCTGCCGCCAGCGGCCGCCACCCCCGCCTCCCGCGCCAAAATCCCCAGTTGCTGCCCGTTGCTGCGGACTCCTAGGGACGCACGGGTAAATTGCAGAAGCACTTCCTCCAGGGTGCGCCATCCGTCGCGTGCGGCCTTAGCGCCCCTCCCACTCCTGCCTCTCTCCCACCGTCCGCCCGCCCCGGCAAACACGCCCCCCCCAGCATCCGCCATCATCGCAGGGCCCCACACCTCACACCCGTAATTTAGCACAGGCCGTACTTGCGTGTCGAACAGGTGGGCCTTAATGCCAACATTGTTAAGGCGTATTATATAGCATCTGCGAGTTAGCGCGTATCTGGTGCGCTGGCCCCTAGAGCGTCGGGTGCCCACGTCCCCCCCCACTGCCCGCCGGTGGTGGAAGAGCATGCCCAGATATGGGAACTCGTGTGTCATGGGTAGATCTGCTCCTGCAAACTTCAGCGTTACCCTCCCCCCTGCCGCCCCGACTGGGCAGAACTGGTCATTGAACACCACCCCTTCTGACTTCTTAACGTTTACTGTTAGTGCGCGCGTGCCGCAAAAGGCGTGCAGAGTATCTAGCATGCGTTGAAGCGCTTCGGGCGACTCTGCCAGCAGCGTCAAGTCATCAGCGTACAGCAGCAGCCGTAGTAACCGCCCCGCCATCTCCACCCCATCACCCGGGAGCTCTGCGTCTAGTACTCTCTCCAATGCGTCAATAAAAAGCCCAAACAGCAGCGGTGACAGTGGGTCGCCTTGCATGACCCCCTTGTGTGAAGGAAACGCGGGTCCCACTTTCCCATCGATGCGCACACACATTGCGGACCCATCGTACATGGCAATCAGCGCCGCCATGAACTCCCCATGTACCCCCAGGCTCCTAAGGCACTCCCAAAGCAATGGGCGGTGCACGCAATCGTAAGCCTTCCTGAAGTCAATAAAGGCGGCGTACAGCGGTTTGCGCTGGAGGCCGCTCTTCTCAATAAGGTGTTGCAGGATGAAGGCATTATCTGGGGTCCCCCTCTTCTTCCGGAAGCCTGCCTGGCCCCGCGCCCTGTACCCCTCCCGTTCTGCTAAGGCGTCCAGCCTGTTCATAAGCACCAAGCTGTATAGCTTGGCGAGGGCATTCCCCAACCGTGATCCCTCGGTAATCGTCCCGCACGTCTAGGCTGCCTTTCGGCTTTGGCACCGGCGTGGTTGCCCCCAAGTGCCATGCAGTCGGGTACCCCTCACGGAAGACCCGATTGAGCAGGTGTGTGATGGGGCCAGCGAGCAGGTGCTCCTCATCCACAGCATCCGTTGCATCGCCCCCTCCGCCGCCCTAGCCCATGCCCTCTGATAGAACTCTATCGGCATGCCGTTTACGCCTGGGGCTTTGCCCGCGTCCATGCCCATCAGTGCCGCATACACCTCCGCCTCAGTAAATGAATTATTTAGCGCTGCCGCCCGCTCCGTGGCCGTCGTCGTGGGGAGGGCAAACGGGGCCCCGTGCCCATGGTCAGTGGCATCATCCGTGTTAGTCGTATTAGTCGTATGAGTCGTATCAGTGGCGTTAGCATGGTTGTCCCCCAGCAAATCCCTAAAATAATCTGTCCACCCCTCCACGTCCCTCAGACCGACCGCCTGGCCAGGCAGTTTCACCCGCTGCCAAAACCGCCGAGGGTTCCCCTTCCTGTCCTCAATCAGCTCGGTGTGTTCCCGGGCCTCGCTCGCGCGGCGGGAGCGCCGCGCGGTCCGCCTATAGGCCTTCCCTGCCTCTTTGGCGGCCGGTGACTGCGCCCCGTGCGCTCGTTCCGCTTCCCGGCACGCGCGGCGTGCGTCCTTGCACTCCTGAGTGTACCATATGTTGTGTGGTCGCACCCCCCCGTCCCCGGTCATGGGCCGCACCAAGACCGCACCCACCTCACCCGACGCGTGCAACGCCCGGGCTGCCCGCTCGACCGCGCCCTCGAGGCGGCTGAGCTCCTCATCCACCGTCGGTGCCCCCCGAGCTCCCAAAACGTCCGTCATCATCCCCCCCAGGAGCTGTGCGTACGCCCCCTCGCCCCCCTGTGGCCACCTAAACCTGGCCGGCGTTTCGCTCGGGGCGCCGGCCTGAGCCGCAGGTACCGCAGTAGCGGGCTCATAAGTAAGGGTCAGTACTACTGGTCTGTGGTCAAACCTGCCCCCGCCTAGCCTTGGTGGGTGTTGGTCGTGCACATGTAGGGTAGTGCCCGGCCGTGGTGCCCCCGCGCCACTAAAGGCGAGGTCAGGGGACGCCACAAAGTAGTCGACCAGACTACGTTTTTCCTGCCCCAGTGCGTGGTAGGTGAGGGCCCCATGCTCATCCCCCGGAAGGCGACCATTAAGGATAACCATTCCCATGTCCCGGCATAACTGCAGCAGGCGCTGCCCATGCGCGTTGTGCACGCGGTCAGCCGACTCTCTCGGCCCCACCTGCCCTGCCTGCGCGATGTCGCCCTCACGCACCGCAGGGGCGGGCCCCCATCCCCCCTGTCCCTATCCCTATCATCCTCCTGCCCTGTGCGTGCGTTGAGGTCGCCCAGCACGAGGACCTCCCCCTTTGCCCGGTACTTAGAGATGCCCTCTACCAGGGCTGTTATGTGTGCCTCTACTGACAGGTTCCCCCCCTCGAGCAGCAGATACTTGGATTTCGCGTGGGGGATGTACGCGGCGCACGCGTACACGTCCCTAGCGCCCGTGATCCTAAACCAGAGCATCCCAAGCTCGGGCACATCCCGAATAACGCTGACCTTCCCCGTAACAGCATGGCTAACATACAGCGCAACCCCCCCACTGTCTGATTTGTGGGGGCGCTGGCTGCATGCGAGGCATTTGAATCCTGGGATGGCAGGTGGGGGCTTACCGGAATGCCCGGTTTCGGTGAACGCCACGACGTCCGCGTTTGCCTGCAGCCACTTGGTGAGGGTGGGGTGATTGTGTAAGAGGTCATGTCCCCTCATAATGTTCCAGTTCATGATCCGCAGGCCGCTCAGCTGTGTGTGTGTGTGTGTGCGTGCATGTGTGTGTGCTTGTGTGTGTGTGTGGTGTGTCTTGCGTGCGCGTGTGGTCAATTTTACAGCCCGCCAGACGCCTTTGATGGCGTAATTAACCCTGTGAGAGTGTTTGTGTGTGTGTGCACATGGCTCGGATCTGAGGACACACACACGCACACACACACACACACACACACACACACACACACGCACACACACGCGCACACACGCGCGCACACACACACACACACACACACACACACGCGCGCGCAGAGCCCGGGGGCCTCACACTCTCCAGAGGGCAGTCCTTGAGTGGCGCTGCGGACGGTGCGCGTGTGAGCGGCGCAGGTGCGTTGTTGACTCCTTTAATCCCCCTAAATAATTAAATAGCCCTTTAACCTACGGGCAACCCACGGGTGCCTTCCTGCCGACTGCGACGGCGCGGCGCACGGTGCCCGCGAGGCACGCCTGCACGCCGTGCCCGTCTTTGCCGTTCACTTGCCAGTCGACGAAAGCGACCAGCTCGTCCACGAGCGCGAGGGCGTTTGCGAGCTCGGTGACGCGGCACGGCGCCGCATCACCCAGGGGCTCGACGAAACTGACGAGCTTTTCCGCCAGCTCCAGGGCGGTGATGCTTCTCTTCCTGGCCTCATGCAGCAGCTCGTACAGCATCACGAGCGAGACGAGCAGGAGCGGCGGCGCGTCTGGCGCGTGCTTATCATGCATCCAGTTGTCCGCGGCTACCACGTCGGGCTCGAACTGGTTCAGTCGGATTTGAAGGCGCGCTTCGGTCTCTACATCGTCGTCTCGTACATCCTCGGAGAGGGTGATGGACACCACGAAGCCACCGTCCCCGATCTCGAACGTATCATCAAACCAGTGCTCGGCCATAGGGCCACCGTCCCTGTTGAAGTACTCCGTCGCCCTGATGGACGCGCATTCTAGCCAGGTGGTGATGATGCGGGACGACATGGATTGATCCATGTTTTTCCGTATGCGCGTATGGGTTACGCGACTACTGCTACCGACCAAATTTTTTCGTCAATGTATAAAGCCTAAAAAACACAACACAGTACAGTATACATTTGCACATGGTTCGTAAAATACTGTCGTTCGATGTGGGCACGAAAAACCTGGCGTACGCACACGTAGAGGTCCAGGAGGAGGGCGATGCGGCAGCAGCGCCCATCACGCCCATCACGCCCATCACGCGCGTCCTGGCGTGGGTCGTGATCGACGTGACCGAGTTCGAGGGTTCAGGGGAGGGGGGCCGCCCGGTGAGCGTGGTCCGGTCCGTGCTGCGCGCGCTCCACTCCGACCCCATGTTCTCGGACCCCGACGAGTGGGACGTCGTGCTCGTGGAGAACCAGCCGTGGCTCAAGAACCCGTCGATGAAGACGGTCCAGGTCGCGATCAACGCCTTCTTCGAGCTCTACATCCAGCAGCGCGGCGCCAACGACCAGAAGCACGTCGTCCTCGTGAACGCGAGGAACAAGGTCAACGACATTGTCTCTAAAAAGAGCACGTACAAGGAGCGAAAGCGGGCGTCCGTCGAGGCGTGCACCGCGATGCTCGACGCGATGGACGGCGCAGAGGAAGCGCGCGAGGCGCTCAAGAACAGCAAGAAGAAGGACGACCTGTGCGACGAATTCATGCAGGCAAACTGGTACTGCTGCAACCAACGCGCAGGACTCAAAAAGGCCAGCGACAAAGCAGCAAAGAGAAAGCGAGTGAGCAAGAAGGAGAAGGACACGGCCAAAACCGATCTGGCGACAGTCCCGCGAGTCGTCGTGCCAGTCCCGAGTGTCGTCGTGCCAGTCCCGAGTGTCCCGCGTGTCCCGCGTGTCCCGCGTGTCGTCGTGCCAGTCCCGCGAGTCTCGCGAGTCCCGCGAGTCGTCGTGCCAGTCGTTGCTCCTGCTGGCGCAGGAGAAGGCGCGGGAGGAGGCGCGGGAGGAGGCGCGGCGGCGGCGGGAGAAGCGTCGGAGACGTCCGCGCCTTCCACGCCGTAGTCGACGGCGCTCAGCATCTTGAGGCCGTACTCGAGCATCGCGGCGCGTCCCAGGTGGCTGCGGTACATCTCCAGCCCGGCCTCCGCGATGCGCCTGGCCGCTGCGTCGTTGGCGCGCGCCCACTCGACCGCCTCGACCACGCCGTCGGCGTCCTTGACGACGTAGCAGTTGCCGAGGTGGCGCAGGAGCGGGTGGAACCAGCCGCGGAAGTCGTCGCCCACGATGTAGATGACCATGCTCCCGAGCGACAACAGCGACGCCATGCGGTACGCGGCGACGTTGCCCTCGGCGTACACCACGTAGCGGTACCGCGACTGCTCGGGCAGCGACAGCACCGCCTCGGGCGTCTGTTTGACCTGGCGGTACCGCACGGCCAGCTCGGACGCGTGCTTCTTGAAGTGCACCGTCTCGCCCGCGAACGTCAGCGCGGCGTCGATCGCGCCCCGGCCCGCCGCGGTCGTCGTGGCGAGCTGCACCAGGCGCATGCGGTCGTTGGTCTGCGGCGTCCACCCGCACCCGGTCGCGCTCCCGCGGAAGACCGCCCTGCCCTGCTTCTTCCCCCAGTCCAGCTCGTACGCGCCCTCGTCGCCGTAGCCGTTGGAGCACCAGGGGGCGCCGTACACGCCCCACGCGCGGACCACGTCGTCCGGGAACACGCACGGGAGGTCGATGAACCCGGGCCGGGTGCACATGGACACGATCGGCGCCATCGGGCCCGTGGCGCCCGTGTGCGGCGCGCGCCTCTGCCGGTGCGCCCGTTCTCGACGATATGCCAGAACGGCACCGTCAGGTCGCGCTTCAGGATGACCTGGTCATAGTAGTTGACGAAGAAGTCGCAGTCGGGCACGCGGCCCGGCGGCGACGCCTCGCAGACGCGGTCGAGGAAGAACCGGACCTCGCTGTGGTTGTAGCTCGCCTCGTACCCCGCGGGCTGGTCCGCCGGGTCGCGCTTGACGGTCGAGACGTTCCCGACCAGGCACCCCATCGTGTTCCACACCCACGGCGGGTTGTACGTGACGCTCCCGCTTCTCTTCGCTATTCGTTCCTCCCCCGCTCCTCCCCTCGCTCTCCGAAGATGGTGAGAGTAGCTGCTGCTGCTGCTGCTCCCAGTGCCTGACTGGATGGATGCCAACGCACGCGATTCAACACAACTCACCCGCTACAATCCAACTAACTATCAATGTCGTCAATGCCGTCAATGTCTAAAAGTGTCGATGTCTGCCCAGCCACAGAATGCGCCGACGCAGGTGGGCGCGCCACAGGTTGCCGACGCCGGCCACAGCGGTGCCCTTGCGGGGGTGCTCGCTGTGGTGCAGGCGCAGGCGCAACAGATTGCGTCCCTGGTGGATGTGGTGAGCCTCCTGGTGAGCCGCGTCCCTGGGGCGCCCATGCAGATGCCGCATGCAGAGCCCGCCCGCGCGCGGGCCGGCCATGCGGCCCACAGTGCGGCGCCCCGCGCTGCGCCTGCTGCCGAGGCTGCTCAGCCTGCCCGGCCCGCTGCTGCTGCCGCCCCTGTGGCGTCGGCGGGGGGGGGGCCGGCGACGGAGCGGCCTGCGTCGGGCGCCACGCGTGCCGCATCTGCGCGCGGCCCCTCCCGCCGGGGGGGGCTGCCTGCGCGTGTGGGCGACACGTCGCTGCGCCGCAGCTTCGTGCTGTCCATCCCGGTGGCACGCGGCGCCAACTGGTTCCTCGCGGGCGGTGGCAGGCGGATGGATGAAGAGGAGGCGACGGCGGCGGCGGCGGAGCGGATCGCTGCAGCTGCCAGGACGGCACCAGCCTGCCCGTCCGCCTGGCTACGGATGTCGTGCGCTTCCTCTACGGCGGCACCGGCCGGCGGGAGCCGGCTGATGGTGGCGTCGTGTCCGCGTCGCTCCTCAACGCCAAGCCTGCCGTCGGGGGCATCGGCGTGGAGCCACGCGGGGCGGTGTGCTGCGTGTGCTCTTCACCGTGGCGTCTGACGCCGTGGCCGACACTGTCGTGCGCTGGCGCCACGAGCTGCGCCGCTGCGTGGACTCGACTGCAGTCTTCGACGTCCTCAGTGACCGCGAGGAGGCGCAGCACCAGGCGCTGTGGCCCGCTTTCCTCGCCGCCAAGGTTGCGGGGAAGCGGGCGCAGTTCCACCGCGCGCGCCTCGTCGTTGACGGCGAGCGGGTGCCTGCACCTGCTTGCTAGATGGCATTCCCTCTGGGGGTGTTTTTGAAGGGGAGGTGGCGCCACACGCGTGCGGTGGCGGGTGCGGTGTGGTCGCTGAGTAGTGCTGCGGCGGGTGTGCTACTAGCCCCACTTCCGGTGGTCTGCGGGAGGGCTGTTTGGTCCTTTCATGGTTTTATACCTTGGGTCCGCCCTCTGGCCATTTGAGGGGCTGGGTGTGCAGCCTGCACAGTGGTGCTGCTTGCTTGGCGCCCGCCACCAAGTGTGGATGGCGTTACCGTGGGCTACTTGTAGCTTGACCTTTTGTGGGCCTTGAGCTTTGTTTCTCTAAGTCCCACTGGAGCTTTGGAACCGTACGTGTGACCGCCAGAAGTGGATTGTAACCAAACATCATCATCATCTAAAAGTGTCAATGTGTGTCGATGTGTGTCAATGTCTAAAAGTGTCAATGTCTGTCGATGTGTGTCGATGTGTGTGTCAATGTCGATGTGTGTCGATGTGTGTGTCAATGTCGATGTGTGTCGATGTGTGTCGATGTGTGTCAATGTCTAAAAGTGTCGATGTGTGTCGATGTGTGTCAGTGTGCCGGCGCTGCTTTGCCAGCCAGCTTCGCATTGTCGGCCGCCAGCGTCACGTTGGCCGCGAACTGCTTAAGAACGACGTCAAACAGCACGGCGTTTTGCGCCTCAGCCGAGGTCGCTTTCGCAGACAGCGCACCGCACTCAGCCAGCAACTCGTGCGAAGCCGCGCGTTCCGATTCCAGCCGAGGCGACGATGGGGGGGGGGCAGAAAAGAAAATTCTGGAACACACGATATAAATAATTTGGACCCTCCCTACCCCCCCCCCCCATCTCACAAAATACGCCATGCATGGAGCCGGGACCAATGCGCATGGCTTCCTTACAGTGAGGGCTGTCCATCGCAATGTCTAAGTCGCCAAAAGGTAGCCGAAATAGCCCCCAAAATGCAGACATACCATGGCTTCGACGGCCGCCACCAAAGAGTGTGGACCCTCCAGTTCACACTTTCCAGGCAGCTTTAGGGTTGACTCTCCTGAGGTGTTTTGCTGCGCTCTCCAAGGATTCAGATGGCATCAGTCCCATCTCAATCCATGAAGGTTGCCCAAATCCCTAGGTGGGCACTTGGTGCTCCGTAGGGGGAGACGCGGGGGAGCTGGGGCGCTGAGGGGGTGTGGACCCCCACTTGCAACCCAGAGTCACTTCTTAGAGTGGATTCGTGCTCCTCTCATCAAGGCAGTTCCAATGGTGGTCTTCCCGTTCAAAACGGCCCACCGGAAAGAAAGCTCTGAACCCGCCGTAGAATGCTCTGGACCCCCCCCCAACTTTGAGCCCTCGTATCTCGGCCCCCAGGTGTCCAAATTCAAAAATTCCGATGGTTTTGGAACATTCACAGCAAGGAGATGGGATTCCATCCAGTGTTCCATTTCTCGTGTTTTCTGCCCCCCCCTTCTGCTTTAACCTGCCTTGAACCTTTCCCCTGCCTTGCACCTTTCACCTGCCTTGAACCTTTCACCTGCCTTGAACCTTTAACCTGCCTTGAACCCTCAGGCCACAAGGCCACTACTGTGACCCTGAGGAAGGTCCTCTCCTATATGCTCCTTGCCAGACATGTCTCTCAGAGACCGCTGCTTGGGGTAGTCTAGCCGGCGGGAGCGGTAGTCTATCGGCCGGGACCCGGCGGTACTCTAGTACTGAAGTGTGCTGGAGTATCAGCGGTTGTCTTAAGTAGAAGAGTAGTCTGCTTAGCTGGAAACCCTGTGTTACTGGTACTGTTACTAACCCTCAGGGGCATACTTAATCATATGCCCCTCATGCGGCCCCCGCGGCTCTGTGTGGGGGGTCGTCTTAACCTCCCAGCTGCAGAGCTGCAGCTCTCCATCCCTTGGCCTATGCCCACGTCATACTGGAATCAAGTTGAGTGAGGAATTTCGTTCCTGGCGGTGGTCTCGTTCTTCAGGGGAGTACGTACCGTAGACTTGGTGAGTCTTGAGCTGTCATTTATGTTTCAGTCCCCCCCCCCATGCCCCCCCCCCATGCTACAATGAGCAAGTAAAGTGAAATTAATCAGTGGTAGCCAAAGTCGGATACTCTCAAACCTGACCCGCCCTAGGGCAAATCCCGTTGGGCGCATCATTTTGGGGCCTAGCTATTTCACAGTCCCCATACTACCACCCCTCACCACTAGAGACCCCCATCCCCACACGGACGATGTGATTTCTCACTGTGCACTGGGCCGTTTTGGCTGAATTCGCGACCTGCGTGCAGCCATTATCCCCGGCTATCGATCCGGCGCGTCGCAGTGGGGCGGGCATGCCCCTGGGGCGCAGGAGCAGGTGTTGGGAGTGACAGCTGGGGGTAGAGGGCACCTGCCCGCGCACCGGAGCTCTCTCCGGACCCTGGCTCGACGTATATGGACTTCATGCGATATAGAGCTTGCCAGAGGCCCCGGGGAGTGGGCGCAGCCGCATTGGGGGGCAGCAAGGAGACAAAATCCCATCATGTGTTCCATTTCTCGTGTTTTCTGCCCCCCCCCTTGGCGACAACCATCATTAAACGGCTACCAATGGCCAGCAGTGGCCAACCAGTAGCTCAAACTAAAACACATTCTCCGAACTGTGTTGTCCGTACACATGCGCAGGGGGGCTGCCCGGAATCAGCGAGGGGGGGCTCGGCCACCCCGCACCCGCTGCACGCGCTGGTCGGGGCCCCGAGCACTGCCGCCGCGCGCCGCGCTCCGCCGCGCCGCGCGCCGCCGCCACCGCCACCGCCGCCGCCTCGGTTGATGGTGGCACACGCCCGGCGGCCACACATGGTGAGGGCAATCATGCACCACACACGCACACGCGCACGCGCCCCCCGCGCGCCGCCGCCGCTGCTGCCGCCTCGGGTGATGGTGGCACACGCACGTACACGGCGACCACACTTGGTGAGGGCAATCATGCGCCTCACACGCGCACCCGCACACGTGCACGCGCCCCCTGCGTGCCGCCGCCACCGCCGCCGCCCCCGCCATGGGTGATGGTGGCACACGCGCGGCGGCCACACTTGGTGAGGTCCACGTGCCACACACACGCACGCACACTTGCACGCACACGTGAACGCGCACGCACGCACACGCACACACGCCCCCTTCACCCACCCACCCAGACGCATGCACACGCATACACTCACCCACTCCCTCCCGCACACACCGCGCCCACACACACACAAATACACAGCGGCCATATGCGGCGGGTGTGAGGCAACAGTGGCTCATCGTATTTTCAGCGCGCGCACACATACACACACACACAATCACACGCACACCACACACGCAGCAGCAGCAGCCAGCTGCAGCGGGTGTGAGGCCGCAGGCGTCCGTGGCTTCGGCAGCACACACACACAAACACACACACACACACGCAGCAGCAGCTATGTGCGGCAGGTGTGAGGCAGCAGTGGCTCATCGCTTCGGCAGCACGCACACACACACACAACACACGCACGCCCTCCAGCACACACGCCCCCCTCCCCACACACACACATCAGCCATATGCGGCGGGTGTGAGGCAACAGTGGCTCATTGTTTCGGCAGCGCGCGCGCACACACACACACAACCGCACACACACCACACACCACACACACACACACACACACACACACACACATGCAGCAGCCAGCTGCGGCGGGTGTGAGGCCGCAGGTGTTTGTGACTTCGGCAGCACACACACACACAACCGCACACACACCACACACACACACACACACACACACGCAGCAGCAGCCAGCTGCGGCGGGTGTGAGGCCGCAGGTGTTTGTGGCTTCGGCAGCGCGCACACACACACACACGCAGCAGCCAGCTGCGGCGGGTGTGAGGCCGCAGGTGTTTTTGGCTTCGGCAGCGCACACACACACACACACACACACACACGCAGCAGCAGCAGCCAGCTGCGGCGGGTGTGAGGCCGCCGGCGTTCGTGGATTCGGCAGCGCACACAGTGATTGGGATGGTGAGGGCTACGAGAGCTGCAGCGGCGGCGACGACGAGTGCGGCGCCAGCAGCAGTAGCAGCAGCAGCGATGACGACGGTGGTATTGATGAGGAGGTGTGTGTGGGCGTGTGTGTGGGGGGGGGTGGGGGGGGATGGTGGTGGTGGTGTGTATGTGGGGAGAGAGCGGCAGCGGCAGCGACGACGAGTGCGGCGCCAGCAGCAGCAGCAGCAGCAGCGATGACGACGGTGGTATTGCTGAGAAGGTGCGAGCTTGTGTGGGCGTGAATGTGTTTGCGAAGTGTTTGAGAGAAGGGGGTAGGGGCGAGTTCGGCGCCAGCAGCAGCAGCAGCAGCAGCAGCAGGAACAGAGCTGCAGCAGCAACAGAGCAGCAGCGACAGCAGCAGCAGCAGCGACGGGGGTGTGGACGACGCACACCATCCTGAACCGCCTCCCCCCCCCCCCCTTCGGCAACAGGGTGACAAGCCTCCCCCCCCCTTCCCAGCCACGCTCACGCCCAGCACCCAAACGCCGAACTGCCCCCCACCCTACCCTACCTCCTTCCCACCAGGGCGCCAAAGCACCCTCCCTTTCCCCCACCGCGCTCGCACCCTAACCGCCCAATCACCCAACCGTCCAACCGCCCCACCTGCCCACATCTGCAACCGGGCGACGAGGCGCTTCCCCCCGCTTCCCGCAGCGCCCACTCCCGGCACCCAAACCGCCCAACCGCCTCCCCCACCCAAGCCCCTCCTGCCAGGGCGCCAAAGCTCCAAAGCCAAGCTCACACCCACACCACCCAACCGCCCCAACTGCTCACATCTGCAACCGGGCGACGAGGCGCTCCCTGGCTTCCTGCAGCGCTCACGCCCGGCACCCTAACTGCACAACCGCCTCCCCCACCCAAGCCCCTCCTGCCAGGGCGCCAAAGCTCCAAAGCCAAGCTCACACCCACACCGCCCAACAGCCCCACCTGCCCACATCTGCAAACGGGCGACAAGGCGCTCCCCCGCTTTCCCGCAGCGCTCACGCCCGGCACCCAAACTGGCCAACCGCCTCCCCCACCCAAGCCCCTCCTGCCAGGGCGCCAAAGCTCCAAAGCCAAGCTCACACCCACACCGCCCAACCGCCCCACCTGCCCACATCTGCAACCGGGCGACGAGGCGCTCCCTGGCTTCCCGCAGCGCTCACGCCCGGCACCCAAACTGCCCAACCGCCTCCCCCACCCAAGCCCCTCCTGCCAGGGCGCCAAAGCTCCAAAGCCAAGCTCACACCCACACCGTCCAACCGCCCCAACTGCCCACATCTGCAACCGGGCGACAAGGCGCCCCCCCGCTTTCCCGCAGCGCGAACGCCCGGCACCCTAAACCCTAACACACACACACACACACACACACACATACACCACACCAGTGTGACAATGCGCTCCCCCGCTTTCCCGCAGCGCTCACGCCTGGCACCCTAAACCCTAACACACACACACACACACATACGCACACATGCGCCATCAAAGGCGTCCGACGGACTGTAAAATCGACCACACACACACACCACACCAGGGCGACAATGCGCTCCCCCGCTTTCCCGCAGCGCTCACGCCCGGCACCCTAAACCCTAACACACACACACACACACACACACATACACCACACCAGGGTGACAATGCGCTCCCCCGCTTTCCCGCAGCGCGAACGCCCGGCACCCTAAACCCTAACACACACACACACATACACCACACCAGGGTGACAATGCGCTCCCCCGCTTTCCCGCAGCGCTCACGTCCGGCACCCTAAACCCTAACACACACACACACACACACATACATACACCAGGGTGACAAGGCGCTCCCCCGCTGTCCCGCCGCGCTCACGCCCGGCAATCTGACGCCCCTGGTCGGGCCAGGGAGCAGCAGCGGGGGAGGGGGCGGAGCAGGAGCAGGGGCAGGAGTGGGCGTCGACGCTGCGGCGCTGTCGGCTGGGCTTGCAACCGAGGGAAGGTGGGCGCATGGGCAGGGGTGTATGGGGAGATGGGGGGGCCAGGGAGCAGCAGCGGGGGAGGGGGCGGAGCAGGAGCGGGGGGGGCGTGGATGCTGCGGTGCTGTCCGTTGGGCTCACAACGGAGGGAAGTTGGGTGCAGGGGCAGGGGCATGGGTGTATGGGGAAATGGGGGGGCCAGGGAGCAACAGCGGGGGAGGGGGCGGAGCAGGAGCAGGAGCAGGGGAGGAGGCGCTGCGCTAACGTTGGCCCCCTCCCCCCCCCCCACACACACTAAAACCATACCCCGCCGGTGCGCAGCCTCGCGCCGCAAGTCGGCGAGCCGCTCACGCCGCCGCTGCCGCCTTTGACGGCGCACCACCGCCACTCGTCGTCGTTTGGGACGGCGACGACAGCCGGCACACCCACAGCAGGGGTGGGCCATGCTGTGTGTGCGTGTGCGTATGTGTGTGTGTTTGTGTGTGCGTGTGTGTGTGTATGTGTGAATATCCAAGGCGCACCACCGCCACTCGTCGTCGTTTGGAGACTGGGACAACCGGCACGTCCACCGCAGCGGCAGCACCAGGGGTGGCTGGCGCTGTGTGTGTGTGTGCGAACATGTTTGCGTGCGTGTGCGTGTGTGTGTGTGTGTGTGTGTGTGTGTGTGTGTGCGTGCGTGTGGTCACGGTGCACTATCTAAAACCGCAAACCTGAACCCTGCACGCGCAGGCGCTGCCGCCTTCGCTCTCGCGCCCCGAGTCGTTGGGCTCGCTGAGCCAGCACGGGGGCGGCGCGGCAGTTGCTGCGCCGGCGACAGTTGCTGACGGGGCGCCAGCAGCACGGGGCGCCGCGACGCACGCCGTGGCCGCCGTGCCTGCTGTGGCGGGGGCAGCGGCAGGGGGAGGGCTGGCGGCGCGCACCGAAAGTGCAGGCTCTGACGGACCCGCTGCGCCGCAGCAGCAGCCGGCGCCCCAGGCGTGTGTGCGTGTGTGTTTGTGTGTGCGTGCGTGTGTGTGCGTGTGTGTGTGTGTGCGTGTGCGCGTGTGCGTTTGTGTTTGTCTTGTGATGATGACGTTGGATGTTACTCCCGTCAGGGACACACCGGTGAAGGCGTGTTGGACCGTGCTCGGCGCGTGCAGCCCGGGCACCTAACTGGGATGGCTGGCTATGGGTGCACGCCATGGGTGCACGCTATGGGTGCACGCCATGGGTGCACGCTATGGGTGCACGCCATGGGTGGTGGGGACCCCACTCTCTGTGGTTACGAAGGAACACATAGAGTTACGTAAACTGTGTTTTCTTACCACCAGATGTTCGAACATGTGCGCGACAGGTGTCGCAGACCGCCCCGTTTCCCGACACGCACGGCTGTCCGCTGGGCTGTACCTCCACGTGTGACATTGCCAGCCATGCCTGCTTGCGACCCGGGGGTAACAGGTACATCGGCTTCCCAGCGAAGACTACCTTCTAGTCCTAGCACCACCACCTAGACCCAAGTCCAGTGCTGCTCCTGACATTTACTTGTGAGGGGCGGTAGCCACCAGCCGGCTGCCTGCGAACGTGTAGTCCCAGAGCAAAAAGGAGAGCTAGTCCGCGCCCACCCCCACCCATCGCCTGGCCTCCCCCCCCCCCCCCCCCCCCCTCCCCCCC
>VFSX01000948.1:5000-17500 GCA_016618255.1 Chlamydomonas sp. UWO 241 | reverse complement strand
GTCTGTGTGTGTGTGTATGCGCGTGTGTTTCAGTGATGCAGATTTTTCTTTGGCATGATGGCTGTCTTGCGATGCGGCACACGCCCCGCGGGGCGGTTTTGGAGCGATTGGTGTCGATGTTGTGACGCAAAAGTGTGAAAATTGCCAATTTCACACTTCACACATAAACGCGTCGCTTCGCGCTCTGGCGTGACGCGGAAGTCCCACCAAACGACCCTCCCGTGTGACGCACGTTACCACATCACGGCTTTCTGCACCACTGATGTGTGTGTGTGTGTGTGTGGAGAGCCGGCCCAAGATGGGGCGCACGCACCAGATCCGGGTGCACCTGCAGGTCTGTGTGTGTGTGTGTGTGCGCGCACACCCACTCTATACGTGCCCACTGCATACACATGCGCACCACGCTCTGCACGCCCCCCCCCTCAGTGATTTCCTTTTCGGCCCTACACAGCCATTTGGCTGTATTCCGGCTGCACTTTGACCATTACAGTAACAGTAACACGGGGTTTCCAGCTAAGCAGGCTACTCTTCTACTAGAGACACCCGCCGATACTCCAGCACACTTAAGTACTAGAGTACCGCCGGCTCCCGGCCGATAGACTACCGCTCCCGCCGGCTAGACTACCCCAAAAAGCGGTCTCTGAGAGACATGTCTGGCAAGGAGCATATAGGAGATGACCTTCCTCAATGTCACAGTAGTGGCCTAGTGGCCAGTCAAGCCGGCAGAGCCGACTGGCGCTGACTGGAACGGTCCCCGCCTGGCAGTGCATGGCTGTCCAGCTCTCGTTTGCATGGGGCTCAGCCGGCGCCCCATGCCTCATGCATGGCCAGGTCCCACCCTCCAGGGGTGCATGGACAACAGAGTTGTCATGGAGGCTGCCTGAAGACCTTCCAACGCCAGTCACCGGCAGACTGGCGTTGGAAGAATGAAGCTGTTGAACGCTGCGATTGGTGAAGCGGATTTACTCTGTGTTGCCTCGGCGGTCGCCACCGCTGAAGCCGTGATGGTAGCCCGCCTCCACGGGCAGCCATCTTGACCAATGTCCAGCATGCATTGACGGGCGCCAGCTCCTCCGCTCGTCGATCAACTCGTCGAGATCGGTACCGCATGGCGTCCTGCATGGGGGAGGATAAGGGCCGTCTCCCAGCACGGGCCGCGGCAGCGCCGCGGCTATTCGCCAAGCCATGGCAGCGCCGGGAAAGCCGCTCCTGACGTGTTCCACCGAGGGGCAGTCTAGCAGGAGCCGGGCCAGTCGTATTTTACCCCGCTCGTCAGCGGCACGGAGATCCTCGTCACCAGCAGCGCCGCATTGCTGGGTCCAGGGCTGGGCGACGAGAACGCGTCTCCGTTAATCGAGCCCCATTAACCCATAAACACAGCTTAATCCATTAAGTAGATTGGAAGCCTGACGGCCCCGCCAGGCAGAGCTCGTCGAGAGCTTTCAAATGACCTAGCTACGAGGACATACGGTCAACGCGGGGTCAACGGTCAACGCGGTCAAAGCCAAATCCGGCTGTGGAAGAATTCATTGACAATCCTGAAAGGAAATCACTGCCCCCCCCCCCCTCCCCTCTCAAACACACATCCATCCATCGATCAAAGCATTGCATGAGCGTGAGCCATATGCATCGGTAATACATGTACTAGCACTTAAAGCTCCTTCACCCCGTCAATCACACACACACACACACACGTGTGCACCGGCAATGCATGCACTAGCACTACAAGCTACTTCACCCCGACAATCATACACACACACACACACACACACGTGTGCACCGGCAATGCCCGCACCAGCACCACGAGCTACTTCACCCCGGTAATCACACACACACACACACACACGTGCACGCGCAGCACTGCGGCCACCCCATTGCCAACGACACGCAGTACGGCGGCCTCCTCGGGCCGCCCCTCGCGTTCCGGCGCGATCGAGAGCGCGGCGCGCCAGGCGGTGGCGGCGGCGGCGGGGGTGGCGGTGGCGGGGACGGCGACGCGCACCCGGCGAAGCGTCCGCGCGGCGACGGGCCTTGCGGGGAGGGAGGCAGCGGTAGCGGCGGGGCCGAGGCGTCGACGCGGGCGCCCACTGAGGGGCCTGCCGCCGGGGGCGCGGGGGAAGAGGGCGGCAGCGGCGGCGCGGGCGCCGCGGCCGATGGCGGCACTGGTGCGCGCACCGACACGGGCGGCGCCTCAGTGCAGCCTGGCAGCCTCCCTGGCGCGCACGATGCGGGCGGTGCCGGCGGCGCCGGCGCGGGGGGCGGCGCGGCAGCCTCGGTGGAGCCTGGTGCTGCTGCTGCTGCTGCTGCTGCTGGTGCGCGCGGCTCGGACGGCGGCGCCGGTGCGGAGGGCGCCGCGGCAGCCTCGGCTCACCGACCCGGCTACGCCGGCGCAGACTGCACTGCTGACGGCGCCTCGCAGGCGCACGGCGCACGCGACAGCCTGGTTGCGTGCTCGGCGCACGCCGGTGCGTCTCCACGCGGCGGAGCGGACACCGCAGCCACGGCCTCTGCACAACAGCCTAGCGGCGCGAACGCCCCAGCCACGGCCTCTGCACAACAGCAACCTAGCGACGCCGGTGCGGGTGGCGCGCCGGTCCACGGCGCGCGCGACGGCCTGATTGCCGCGTTTGGCGGGCACGACCCGCTGAGCTCGCGCCCGGGTGACGGGCGGCCGCAACTGCCTGAGTCGATCCAGGTTGGCGTGCGCGCGTGCCTGTGTGTGTGTCACGGGACGTCAGCAGGAAAATCTTTCGGCATATCAATTATGGAGGGACTCACGTCGCCGTCAAGCATTGGTGACACTGCCCCGTGTGTGTGTGTGTGTGTGTGCATTTGTGTGGAGAGGGGTTGCGCTGATCCCACCCACCCTTGTGCTACCCACCCCACCCCCATCAACCCCTCCCACCCTCCCACCCTCCACCCTCCAAACACAGGAGCTCTACTCGCAGCCCCGCTTCCGCGTGGCCCCCTCAGAGGAGGAGGCTGTGTGCCCACACTGCCCGTGCCTCGTGCCGCGCGGCTACCCCATCGACCTCGAGCCCATGTGGCTCCACGCGCTCGCGTACAGCGGGCCGGGCTTTGCGTTCGAGGCGCCGCCGCCAGAGTGGGCCGAGCTCGCGTGGGAGGTGCCACCTCACCGTAGCAGGGACGTGGGCACGGGGGCGGGTGAATCGTAGCGACACGGCCTGCGATCTCGTAGTACTCTGGACTGTAGTTATTCCAACAAGTGCACTTGCTAGCTGGGCTCTGCCCAGGCTGCCCGAGACTCTGCCCGAGCCGTGACATCCATAGTCACGCGTGACTCTGCTTGGACAGACTGATCAGTATGAAGAAAGCTATCAGAAGCACCCACACTCGTCCTGCACGTGCTGATCAGACCGAGCTGCAGTTCAGACGTCGTTGGTGTTACATGCCTCTCTTGCAGTTGGACCTTAACTGGTGTGAAAAGCACAGCCTGTAATGAGCGTCGCTGCTGCCTGGTGATCTGGCCGCGGCCAAGTCGCTGTGCGTAAGACGTTGCTGACGGCCAGACCACCTGCCACTTTCCCTCCCAACAGTTGAGCTCTTTCTCTCCGCTCGTGTTCAACAGCAGGACGCTCAAACAGCACACGCCGTCGTGCTCCGCGTCACTGCGCTACGCTGAGCACTCTGACAGCGCCACAACAAACGCGCGCACCGGTTTTACAGGTTTTACACGCACACGTTCGGAGGACCCCGGGGCGTGAGGTGAGGCCTAAGCTACACGTCTACGGGAGCTCTGCTAGGAGAGCCCGCAAGGCCACGCAGTACGCCAGCCTACCAGGGGTGTCGCGAGGCCTTGAATCACGCCCTGGGGTCCTCCGGAGGCGCACCAGCAAAAACTGTAAAACCCCTCAGCGGCCCTCAACACGCACCGAAACCAAAGCCTAGCCACTGGGCCTTCAATCGGAGGAGAGCAGGTGTGAGTTCCCGCCCTACCCTCTTACCAGACTCCGAGAGAAGGGTTTAACGGGTCGGATCGCGAGATGTCAGGCCACCGCCTGTTCCCATGGCACCCTTGGTGCCAACTCCGTACTGGACATGCGGAAGGGTAGCTGTTACAGCGCCACGCTCAACACGCGCACCGAGTGGTCGCCTAGGCCTTGGATCACGCCCCCTCCTGGGAACCCCCGGACGCAAACATGTGAAGCCTGTAAAGCCTCTCACAGCGCCACGCCAAACGCGCGCACCGAGTGGTCGCCGCCGCACGTCGCGAGCTCATACGACCCGGCCCTACCCACCGCCGCGCCCCCACCGCCCGCCTGCGCCCCGCCCCCGCCCTCGGCACCGTCACCCCCCTGCTCGCCGCACACGCGCCAGCACACCGACCGCACCGCGCCCGCGTGGCGGGAGAACGCGTCGGCGCGCCACGCGCACGCCGCGCTCAGCGCGCCGCCGCCGCCACCGCCTGCACAGGGCCCAGGTTCGGGATCAGGGTTCAGGTTCGGGATTTGGTTCAGGTTCGGGGGTGGCTCAGGGGTGGCTCAGGTTTAGGGGTGGCTCAGGTTCAAGGGTGGTTAAGCTTCGGGTGGTTCAAAGGTGGTTCAGGGGTGGTTAAGCTTCGGGGGTGGTTCCGGGGTGGTTAGGGTTGAGGTTCAGGATTTGGTAGGGGGTGTTGAGTACGAAGGGGCTGAATATGCGAGGGCGGGTGGCTGCGCACGAGCGGTTGGGTTGGATGTTGGGCAGTGATTTTCACAGCCGTTTGCACGGCTATTTGACTGAAATTGCGGCTGTACAGCCGAAAAGGAAATCACTGATGTTGGGTGATGACGGGCGGGCGCGAGGGCGGCGACAGCAGGGCACACGCCAGTGGTTCCGATATTTAGGATCTTGAAGGGAATGATGGCTCAACCCGGGCCTCACGCTCATTTAGCCAATCTCAATCCGACCCGAGGAGATTCTTTCTGCGAAAAGTGTGAAAATTTCGACTTTCACACTTTTGGGGTCGAAATTTGCTCAATCTCAACCCGACGCGCCAGACCGAATCGGCCAATCTCAACCCGAATCCCAGTGCACTTTGTCGGGTTGCGGGTTGGGTCACGGAAACACTGGCACACGCGCGGCGGGCTATAGCAGGCATGTTGCATGCCCTCTGGTAGGCTGGCGCTTGCGCGGCCTCGCGGGCCCTCCTAGACTAGGAGTCCTAGTAGAGCTCCCTTGGATGTCCAGTCTAAGCCTTGACTCACGCCCCGAGGTCCTCCGGGCAGTGGCAGCAACAGTTAACAGTAACATCCACGGTTATATCCAGAAAAAAACGCCTTTTAGGCTACCGTAAACTCGGTTAGCCTGTATCGGTAATTAATTTCCAGACCCCTCCGATACTCTGAGCCGGTACAGTAAAATTAATTGGTTTCGGGCCGCGATACAGTCGAACTTGAGTATTCAAGCCGCCTGAGGTCGAATCCCGCCTCGAGCAAGTCTTTTTGGGGTGCGGTATTAACCAAAAACTTTTAAAAACTACTGCGATATAGTGGAATACTGAAAAAAAAGTACCCGCTGCGCACGATACTGTGCCTCCAGAATCAATTAATTATATATTTTGGGGGCCACCGATACAGGCTAACTGGGTTTACGGTATCCAGCAAATACTACCGTAGAGTCTTAGTAACCCCCACCGCCTCGACCCAAGTCCAGGCGCTTACATGATGATGATGGATTTTACAGTTGTGTGGGACGAGCCTACCGGCTAGCGTATTCGACCTTGCTCGGCGTATAGCGCCCGAGCGCTAGAGACGGGTGGCTGGCTACTGGTGGTGGGGGGTCGGGGCTGGACCTAGACAGGGCAATCGGCCCCCAGATCTGACTCCTCCACGTGGGGGCACGGCCGGGGTTCACAAGCCCGCGGGATCGTTTCCCCTAGACCTCCACCGTAGCGTCAGCAGAGGCTACTGATCATTGTGTGTCAGAAGGGACGTGGACCTGATCAATACAGTTACAGTTACATCGGCTTTCCAGCAAAGACTACCTCTAGTCCTAGTACCACCGCCTAGACCCAAGTCCAGTTCTAGCCCTAACAATCACTTGTGAGGGGCGGTAGCCACCAGCCGGCTGCCTGCCAACGTGTAGTCGCAGAGCAAAAAGGAGAGCTATTGTGCGACGCCTCCAAAAT
Organism: Chlamydomonas sp. UWO 241; assembly: GCA_016618255.1. NCBI lineage: Eukaryota > Viridiplantae > Chlorophyta > Chlorophyceae > Chlamydomonadales > Chlamydomonadaceae > Chlamydomonas > Chlamydomonas priscui. Next base: position 11,373 of record VFSX01000948.1, on the reverse strand, counting down.
AGGTCCTAACTGCTTCTAGGGGATAGGGGGTCAAGTGGCGCTTGCCAATCTACTTGACCGCCGTGGTGGAGGGGCCGGCGCCTGAGGGGCAGCCGGACCGTACACCACGGCTCTCCACCCGACCCTATCCTGAGCACGCTCAAACGCCGTGTCCGAAAAAGTCTTCCAATCAGAACGAGTGCCACTAGTTTCGCCTAGCTGCTGAATCAGTAGCTTAAGAAAATAGTGTCGGGAGGAGGCTGGAGGCCGGCCTTGCTGCCGAGCCACATCCATTGTGCAGTCAAAAGTCGTACGAGGAAGACGAGAAGCCGGCATGCGCATCACATGGCCTAGCCACTGCATTGATCGCTTTGCCACAAGGCTCTCAATTGGCTCAGTGTCGCACGCCTGCCGAATATAAGTTAATCTGTGCCGGTCGACCAGGCGCACACCCAGAATGCGACGAAGGCAGTTAGAGTGGGCAACCTCCAATCGAGTCAGTTGTGTTTTAGTAGGGGCCCATGTTTCGCAGCCGTACAGAAAGTGGGGCAGCACGAAAGTGTTGTAAACCCGCATCTTAGACTGCACTTGCATCTTCTTGCTGGCCCAAATCTTATCAAAAGACGCAAACACGCCCAGCGCGCGACCGACACGCACACCGATCTCCTTTTCCACACCACCACTCTGGGTTATCCAACTCCCTAGATACTTAAATGCAGAGACGGTCTTCACTTCACCACCAGTCAGCGCAAACGTGGGCAGATCCGCGTCAAAATCTGCTGGCAAAATCATCACTTCTGTCTTGGCGGCGTTGATTTGCATGCCAAAGCTAGAGGACACTTTGTCAAGGATTTTCAGCATAAGCGCCAACTGAGCTGGGTCATGCGAGAACAAACATAAATCGTCGGCATACATCAGCATTACTATGCGCTCAACCGACGACGACAACACAGAGCCGCCGGCTCGGGTCACGACTGACACGCCAGCCCCCTCTGGCATCATGTCTAGCGCCTTTTTCACTATGTGGTCAATAAAAACATTGAACAACACAGGAGCAATGACGCACCCCTGTCGCACACCAGACGACACGGGGAATTCGTGCCCGATTTTCCCAGCCAGCCGCACGGCAGCTGCGGTGTTGGTGTGAAGATCCTCCAACAGATCAATAATGTGCGGATGAACACTATATAATCTAAGGACTCTCCACAGTGCCGCACGGTTTATGCAATCGTAAGCTTTAGAATAGTCGACAAATGCCACAGCCATGCATTGTTTGTACTCGGCATGTGCCGCGCTCAGCGAGCGCAGAGTAAAAATCGCATCAACAGTGCCTCTGCTTTTTCTGAAACCACACTGAGCCTCATGCAACTGACCATCAACCTGCGTGGAGACGCGGTGCAGAAGTATGGCAGCGTACACTTTCCCGGCAATAGAGAGAAGGCTTATACCGCGGTAGTTACCAGGGGAGTCACGCGGACCCTTCCCCTTATATAACGGTGTGATAATAGCAGTTTTCCATTCCCTCGGGGCTCTCCCCGACCGCCATACGGCGATGATGACCCGGTGGAGCCATGCGATGGCAGGTGGGCACCGCAACAGCATGGCGTCCAGCTGGTCACCGCCCGGAGCGGCGGCCGAGCGCAACGCTCGCACACACGCCTCCGTCTCAGCCAGGTCAGGGGGGCGCCCGTGCGCTTCGTCCACCTCTGTGGCGCGTGTGAGCTCAAACGCCGCTACATCGTTCTCCAGCTGGTTCAGGGTCTCGTCGCTGAGCTTGGTCTCCCCGCCATATAGCTTGTCGAATGACTCTGTCATGGCCTTCAGCACCCCGTCTGGACCGCTGTGCAGCGCGCCCGAGACGTCCCGCATGGCAGGTGGGATCTGATGGCTGCGGCTGCGGCCCGCCAGCCTGTCGCACGCGCGCGCAAACTGGCGCAGATTCTTCTTGCGTAGCATGTCTTGCGCCTCCGCCACCTGCTGGCCGATCCACCTCTCCCTGTCTCTCTGCACAGCTGCGTCGGCCGCGCGGTTGGCGCGGTTGCGCTCTCGTTTGGCAGCAGCTGATCAATAAGTGACCTGAAATTATGAGAAGGTTGAAAAGCCGGGCCGTAACCTCTAATGTTATAATGGGATTTCTAACTGTAAAACCTGCTGCATGCCCACCTGCATGGAGACCGGCGGGACGCATGGTGGCTCAGAAGCCATGCAGGGTGGCAGTGGTCCCTGGGAGGGATTTTAGTAATTAGTTTTTTGCCGCCTCCAGCAACTTTGACCGCTCATATTTGGCACAATACACAGCGGGTATTCATGCAATGCATGCCGTTGTGTTGCTCTCGGCAAGAACTTTCCAACGCACCGCTCTACATCCCGTCCCACTAAGTGTGGGGTGGTTTTCTGGGAAATGGGAAATCCGGCTCGGAGCGGTATACGGCTCGCAGGGGTTTCACTGCAGGGTGGCCACCGGACCTGTAGCAACTAGATGGATTTCAGGTCCCTTGCTAGTCTGCTCGGTAGGCCCTCCTCAGTACAACACGCCCTGAGGGAGCGTCCTGTAAAGTGTAAAGTGTAAAGTGTTAACTGCAAACTGTAAACTGTAAACTGTAAACTGCAAACTGTAAAGCCTGCAAGACCTGCTGCATGCCCCCACCTGTGTCGCCGCTGCCACCGCCGCGCGTGATACGCCACAGCTGCAGCCCTCCATCTTCCAGCCCCACAGCGAGTGTGTACGTGCACGCGCTGCGTGGGCGCGGGTGTGGGCGCGTCAAGAGTGTGTGCGTTGCACACAAAGCCGGGCGCTGTCGTGGGCGCGTTAGAGTGTGTGCGTTGCACACAAAGCGTGCGTGCGTGCGCCAACCAATCGAGCAGCGTGTTCAGTTTTCGGTCTACAGTGCGCGACCCGGGGGCGTGGGATTGGGGTGCTGCCCAACGAGCAGCGTGCCTGAGGTGGACGTTGGCGAGCATGTAAGCACACGCGCTGCGTGGGCGCGGGCGTGGCGGCGTGTTTGAGTGTGTGTGTCGTACACACTGGGGCCCAAAATGGTCCTATGTGTCGGTGTTGGGCACTGCTGGACGTATGTGTCGGTTGTGTGGCCAACGCTGGGCCTTGCGCGGCCTCGCGAGCGGGCCCTCCTAGTAGAGACCCCCTGTCTGATGATGATGGTGGATTTCACAGTCGTGTGTGACGCACCTACCGGCAGCGTGTTCGACCTTGCTCGGCGCACATCGCCCGAGAATGTCTAGGCGAGAAATTTAGTCTGATGACGGTGGATTTTACAGTCGCGTGTGACGCACCTACAGTGGCGTCCAGGCGTCCAAGCCTCGACTCAAGCCCCCCGGGTCCTGCGCGCGCGGTCATGTCAACCCTGTAAAGCCCTACCTGGACGCTGACGAAGACGGCGCGGGCGCAAACGCGAGCGCCGTCACGGGCGAACCAAACAGCATCAGCGTCAGCGCCGCGCGCTCGCCCACCACCAGCCCGCCGCTGTCGCTGCTCTGCACCTTCGATAAATAGAGGGGGGGGGGGGGGGGTACGATTTAGGTGGGTTGGGGGGTTGCGGTTTGGGGTTTGAGAGTTAGGTGGGTTTGGGGATTGGCGGCAGCGTCAGCGCCGCGCGCTGGCCCACCAACCGGCCCGCTGCCGTCGCCGCCCTGTGTCGCCAAAGGGCGGGTGGGTTTGGGGAGGTGTCGAGGGGTTGGCAAGGCGCCAAGCAGCGGCAGCGGCAGCGGCAGCGCCGCGCGATGAACGTAGTGGAATATGATGGGGATTATCCAGGCGTCCATGTTGCAGTTTGGGGAGGAGCTAGCTGGAGGCAGGTGTCCTTGTCCCCTGTCTCATCTGCCATCGTTGCCGCCGCCGCCCATCCAGAGACTGCCCTGTGTTGTCGAGGGCAAGTGGGGTTTGGGGAGGTGCCGAGGGGTTGGCAAGGCGCCAGACAGCGTCAGCGTCAGCGCCGCGCGCTCGCCCACCACCGGCCCGCCGCCGTCGCTGCCCTGCCCTTCGATGGGGGGCAAGGGGGGGGGGGGGTACAATTTAGGTGGGTCCGGGGTTTGAGGGTTGGGGTTTGAGATTTAGGTGGGTTGGGGGATTGGCGGCAGCGTCAGCGCCGCGCGCTCGATTACCACCTGCCCGCCGCCGTCGCTGCCCTGTGTCGTCAAGGGCGGGCGGGTTTTGGGGAGGTGTCAAGGGGTTGGCAAGGCGCCAAACAGCAGCAGCAGCAGCGCCGCGCGCTCGGGCCCCTTTGGTCGTCGGGGTGAGGCGCGCCTGGGCTGATGGTGCATTTTGCAACTGTGTGTGACTCATGTGTGACCAACAGGAACACAGTAACACGGGGGTTTCCAGCTAAGCAGGCTACTCTTCTACTAGAGACACCCGCCGATACTCCAGCACACTTAAGTACTAGAGTACCGCCGGCTCCCGGCCGATAGACTACCACTCCCGCCGGCTAGACTACCCCAAACAGCGGTCTCTGAGAGACATGTCTGGCAAGGAGCATATAGGAGAGGACCTTCCTCAATGTCACAGTAGTGGCCTAGTGGCCAGTCAAGCCGGCAGAGCCGACTGGCGCTGACTGGAACGGTCCCCGCCTGGCAGTGCATGGCTGTCCAGCTCTCGTTTGCATGGGGCTCAGCCGGCGCCCCATGCCTCATGCATGGCCAGGTCCCACCCTCCAGGGGTGCATGGACGACAGAGTTGTCATGGAGGCTGCCTGAAGACCTTCCAACGCCAGTCACCGGCAGACGAGCGACCCCGAGGATGAGCGCGGTGACGAACGCTGCGATTGGTGAAGCGGATTTACTCTGTGTTGCCTCGGCGGTCGCCACCGCTGAAGCCGTGATGGTAGCCCGCCTCCACGGGCAGCCATCTTGACCAATGTCCAGCATGCATTGACGGGCGCCAGCTCCTCCGCTCGTCGATCAACTCGTCGAGATCGGTGCCGCATGGCGTCCTGCATGGGGGGAGGATAAGGGCCGTCTCCCAGCACGGGCCGCGGCAGCGCCGCGGCTACTCGCCAAGCCATGGCAGCGCCGGGCAAGCCGCTCCTGACGTGTTCCACCGAGGGGCAGTCTAGCAGGAGCCGGGCCAGTCGTATTTTACCCCGCTCGTCAGCGGCACGGAGATCCTCGTCACCAGCAGCGCCGCATTGCTGGGTCCAGGGCTCGGCGACGAGAACGCGCCTCCGTTAATCGAACACCAGCCCTACTTAAAAAAACGCATTGCTGGGTCCAGGGCTCGGCGACGAGAACGCGCCTCCGTTAATCGAACCCCAACACTACTTCAAAAAAAAACGTGTACACCGACCGTGCCTCTTCTGAAAAGCCAATGTTACTGCCACTTTGACTGTTGGATTTCGCAGCCGTGTGTGCCGCACCTGAGGCACGGCGGCCCACAGCTTGACGGCCTCGTCGCGCGCGCCCGTCGCGAGGACGCGGTCGTCGGGCGACCACGCGACGCCCCACAGCACGCGCGCGTGCGCCTTCTGAACGCGCTGCGCGAGCACGAACGAGTCCTCCGCTCCCTCGACGCCGCGAACGCGCCTGGCGGATGGGAGGTGGACGCATATGCGGGTGAGAACACGAGTGCGTGCGCCTTCTGCACGCGCTGCGCGAGCACGAACGAGTTGTCCGATCCCTCGACGCCGCGGACGCGCCTGGCGGATGGGGGATGGATGCGTGGGAGGGCAGTGGGAGGGGCGTGAGGAAATGTGCCAAGCAAGCGTCCTGCACGCGCTGCGCGAGCTAGAACGAGTCCTCCGCTCCCTGGACGCCGCGGATGCGCCTTTCGGATGGATACATTGGGGTGAGGGAGTGTGAGGCGTGTCAGCAAGCAAGCTGCCTGTGCAAGCGCTGCGCGAGCACGAACGAGTCCTCCGCTCCCTCAAAGCCGCGGATGCGCCTGTCGGATAGAGGATGGATGCGTACAGGGGCGTGAGGAAATGTGTCAAGCAAGCCATTTGGAGGATGGAAGACGGTGGACAAAGGGGCGCACCTGAAGATGCTGAAGCTGCGGTCGCGGGAGCAAGATGCCAGGTACCCGTCCCCGTGCGCCCATGCGAGCCCGGTCACCGTGAGCGTGTGGCCCGGAAGCTGCGCGACCGCCACCCATGCGCGCGTCGCCCACACAAACACGTCGGCGGCGACGGCCGATTTGGCGACGCAAGCGGACGCGGCGTAGCGGCCATCGCGGCTGCGTGGGTGTTGGGGGTGGGGGTGGGGGTGTGTGGGTGTGTGGGTGGGTGGGTGGGTGGGGGCTTGGTGTAAAGTTTGCCGCGACTGCCCACCAGCGCCACGAGAGAAGGAGAGGGAGAGAGAGAGAGAGAGAGAGAGAGGGGGAGAGAGAGAGAGGGGGAAGATGAGAGGGGGAGGAGAGAGAAGGGGAGAGAGAGAGAGAGAGAGA
>VFSX01000332.1:194942-196318 GCA_016618255.1 Chlamydomonas sp. UWO 241 | reverse complement strand
CTCCTCCCTTTCTCCCCATCACCGCACACACACACACACACACACACACACACACACACGCCCGCACATAAACACAGACCTAGGCGCTGCCAACTCCTCCCTTTCTCCCCATCACCGCACACGCACACACACACACACACAGGCGCTGCTGCCGCCGAGGCAGGGCTGGACGAGGCCGACAAGAAGTTCACACACACGCCCGCACACACACACAGACGTAGGCGCTGCCAACTCCTCCCGTTCTCCACATCACCGCACACACACACACACACAGGCGCTGCTGCCGCCGAGGCTGGGCTTGACGAGGCCGACAAGAAGTTCACTGTGGTCGCCAACTCTTGCCTTTCTCCCCATCACTGCACACGCACACACACACACGCAGGCGCTGCTGCCGCCGAGGCAGGGCTGGACGAGGCCGACAAGAAGTTCACCGTGGTCGCAAATTACCTCAACGGCAGCGGAAACAAGCTCGAGGCGGCGGGGTTCTTTGAGCTGGTGCGTCTTCACTTTGTAGTAGAATTCGCCTTCCATGGGGGCTGCAGGCGTGCACGCGTGCGGATTTTGTTTTTTTGCAAAGTACATCAACGGTGCCTCAGCGCGAGCGGGACCAAGCTCGAGGCGGCTGGCTTCTTTTAGCTGGTGCGTATACACTTGGCTGAGTGGTTGATTCTGCTGACAGGGGGGGGGGCAGGGGCTGCATGCATACCGTAGTGACACGCTCATTTGGGGGTACGATTGGGAGTAGGATACCCCCAAACCCGTGTCGAGGTTGTCACTGACCCTAGGGGCGACCCCCAAACCCGTGTCGCAAGTAAAAGGCGTATGTGCTGTAACTCACTCGATACTGCATGGATTTCGATGAAAAGGAACTGCATTGGAAAGATAATAACAAGGGCTACCCAGAACATTGCTTGGATGCAGTGTGCAGTTGGGGGGAGCGGGCGGATGGGCAGTCTGGGTATGCGAAACTGCCCCCAAATGCGTGTCACCGAGGGCGCTGCGTGCTCGCGGCTACCCCCAAACTCGTGTCTTCGGTGGGCATAGAACGGCCGTTTCCCCAACCCCCAAATGGGCGTTCCCCCAAATGAGCGTGTCACTACGGTATGCGCGCGTGTGCGCATTTTCTCCCATCTGAATACTACCTGACCGGGAGCGGGAACAAGCCCGAGGCGGCAGTGTTCTTTGGGCACGAGAACCCTCATCAGCCTCGGACGAGCCCTCTTATCCTGGGCCGAACTCTCTTTGACCCGGCTGATCTCTCTTGCCCCGTCTGAAGATGTTTATGCCCCACGCTGAACCCTATATCTATGCCCCGGGTGGACCCTATCTATGCCTCGCCCCTTGAATGAATCCTGGGCCTCGCCTCGATTCACTTT
>VFSX01000332.1:174942-189942 GCA_016618255.1 Chlamydomonas sp. UWO 241 | reverse complement strand
AGCAACCACCAACCGCCGGCCACCAGCCGCCTACTGCCCCACCAACTGCCCCGCCAACTGCCAACCACCAACTGCCAACTGCCCCACTAACCAAGCAACCACCAACTGCCGACTGGCCACTCACCAAGCAACCACCAACCGCCAACCACCGCCGCAGCCCGGCCGAGCTCATGCGCCTGTCTGCGCCGAGCCACGTCTTCCAAGCAATGCGTGCGGGAGGGGGCGGGGCCAGCGGGGTCAGCGGCGGCCAGCCAGGGGGCTGGGCCGGGTGCGGCGCGGCCGCGGCGGGCGACGGTGGCGGCGGCCCCGGGGGCTCGCTCCCCCCGGTTCCGGCAACCGGCGCGGTCGGGCTCATGCTGACTGGGCTGGCGGCCGGCGGTGCGTCGACCGGGACAACTGACGGCGCGCTGGCCGGCTCGCCGTCGGGCGACGGCAGCGGCTGGGCTGGCGGCAGCGGTGGCGGCGGCGCGCCGCCCTCCCCGTCGCACCACCTTCCGCCGATCGGGACGATCGCCGAGGGCGAGGAGTGCGGCTCGCTGCGCGGGTGGGTGTGCGCCGAGCCGCTCGGCACACACACACATAGCAGGTTGTGACACACACGCACACACACACACACACACACACACACACACTGACCGGCTGATGCATTCACATACATGAAACACACATACGGATACACACACCCGCTGATACGTGCACACAAGCACGCAGGCACACGCTGAGGCATGACACACGTGCACAAGCTGACACGCGTGCTGATACATGATACATGATGCCGATGCACATGATACGCTCTCTCTCTTTCATACACGCGAACACGCGCACGCTGAAACTCACACTCACAACATGCACGTCGCAGGAGCACGACGAGCAGCACGCTCGCGTCGGCATCAGCAGGCGGTCCGGCTGGGAGCTTCCACGACGGGTTTGGCGGAGGAGGTGGAGGCGGCGACGGCAGTAGCAGCCTCCGCACGAGCGGCGCAACGTCTGGGCTCCTCAGGGGGGACTCTGGATCCGGTTCCGGGCTCTCTACTGCCGGCAGCGGCCGCAGCGCCTTCTCCCTCAAGCTCGACATGTCTGGGCTGGCCCAGGGCAACGCGCGCGCGCGCGCGATGCCGCCGCCGCCTCCGATCACGACCGCGCGCATGCACGTGGCGGGGCCGCTCCCGTGCGCGACGCCGCGTGTCGACCCGAGCATGATCACGCCGCGCGTGCCGGACAACAGTAGCGCGGTGACGCCGCGTGGTGGCGCTGCCACCGCCGCCTACGCCGATTACGACGAATTGGCCGCACCCACCCCGCGCGGTGCACGCGGCCACGGCCACCCCCTCGGCGCCACGCCGGCGCGGCTCTCGCGCCACGGGCCGCTCGTCACACCCCGCGCACGCGGCACTGGCGTGCGTATGAGCGGGAACGGCGGCGCATCGCCCAGCGGCGGTGGCGGCGGCGCGCTCGCAACGCCGAGCCGCGCCGCCGGCGTGCGCGTGAGCGGCGCGCGCGACCACGTGGCCGCCGTGCGCTCGTCGCTCGGGCTGCGGCTGGGCACCCTCCGAGCGTCGCGGCAGCGCATGGCCGCATGGGGCGGCGGTGGTGGGTCCATCCTAGACAACCCTGGGGGCGGCAGTGCGTCCATCCTGGACCTCCTTGGCGGCGGCGGCGCGGGCGGTGACGGCAGCGCGGGCGGCGGTCGCGGCGCAGGAGTGGTGTCTACGCACTCACGCACCCCGTCAGGCGGTGTTGCGCTGCAGATGGCGTTCGCACCGCCTAGCCCCACGGCGGGGGATGCGTGGCTGCGGCAGGAGCAGAGCGTGGCGGCTGCGGCGTCTCCAGCGACCATGCTCGCCGCAGAGCTGGCGCGTGACGAGCAGAGTGGCGCGGCTGCTGCGGCAGCGTCACCGGCGACCATGCTGGCTGCAGAGCTTGCACGCGACGAGCGGGTGGGCTTGGCTGCTGTGGCTGCGTCACCGCCGACCATGCTGGCCACAGGGCTTGCGCGACAGGGACAGGGTGGCGCGGCTGCTGCGGCAGCATCACCGGCGACCATGCTTGCTGCAGAGGTTGCGCGAGAGGAGCAGGTGGGCTCGGCTACTGTGGCTGCATCACCGTCGGCCATGCTGGCCACAGGGCTTGCACGAGAGGGTCGGGGCGGATCTGCTGCTGTGGCTGCTTCACCGCCGACCATGCTGGCCGCAGGGCTTGCGCGAGAGGGACAGGGCAGATCAGCTGCTGTGGCTGCATCACCGCCGACCATGCTGGCCGCAGGGCTTGCGCGAGAGGGACAGGGCGGCTCGGCTGCTGTGGCTGCGTCACCATCAACCATGCTGGCTGCAGAGCTTGCACGAGACGAGCGGGTGGGCTCGACGGCTGTGGCTGCGTCACCGCCGACCATGCTGGCCGCAGGGCTTGCGCGAGAGGGACAGGGCGGATCAGCTGCTGTGGCTGCATCACCGTCGGCCATGCTGGCCACAGGGCTTGCGCGCGAGGGTCGGGGCGGATCTGCTTCTGTGGCTGCGTCACCGCCGACCATGCTGGCCGCAAGGCTTGCGCGAGAGGGACAAGGCGGCTCGGCTGCTGTGGCTGCGTCACCAGCGACCATGCTGGCTGCAGAGCTTGCACGAGACGAGCGGGTGGGCTCAGCTGCTGTTGCTGCGTCACCGGCGGCCATGCTGGCCGCAGCGGTGCCTGCGCTAGACGAGCGGGTGGGCTCAGCTGCTGCGGCAGCGTCACCGGCGACCATGCTTGCTGCAGAGCTTGTACGAGACGAGCGGGTGGGCTCAGCTGCTGCGGCAGCGTCACCGGCGACCATGCTTGCTGCAGAGCTTGCACGAGACGAGCGGGTGGGCTCAGCTGCTGTGGCTGCGTCACCGGCGACCATGCTTGCTGCAGAGCTTGCACGAGACGAGCGGGTGGTCTCAGCTGCTGTGGCTGCGTCACCGCCGGCCATGCTGGCCGCAGCGGTGCCTGCGCGAGACGAGCGGGTCGGCACGTCGGCTGCTGCTGCGGCGACTCCAGTTCCAGCACCGCCGCTGGCATCCCTGCAGACGCAGCTGATGAGCGGCAATGCGTCGACGCCGGCCGTCAGGCTGGCCGCACAGATGGCGCAGGCGGGTGCGAGCCCGTGGACGCCCACGATGTCTCCTGCCGCAGCGCCCCAGGCCGCAAGCCGGGCGTTGCGTGTGGTCACGTGCGTAGCTGCGGGTGCGGGAGTTGGCTTGGCAGGCGCCCCAGTGGCTGCGGCAGCAGCGGCGGTGGCACATGCGCCCGCGGCATCAGCGGCGCTCCTTCCTGCAGGCCAGCCGTCTGTAGGGGCATTCACGGCCAGGCTCAGCAGCGGGGGCGTCGAAGCCAGCTTCAGCGGGGCGGTGGGGCAGCTGCCTGCCGACCAGCAGCATGTCGGTGCGGCCATGCTCGGCCGGGCCATCGGAGCCAGCTTCAGCGACGCTGTTGAGGCCAGCTTCAGCGGAGATGCTCGGGAGCAGCTGCCGCTGACGCCAGAGGGCATGCAGCGACGAGAGCAGGAGCAGCAGAAGTCGGAGCGCGCAGCGGACGGCGCCACAGCCTCCAGCCTGCACTCTGAGCCTGTCACGGCCGCTGCAAGCCGCACCACGGCCTCGAGCCTGCACTCTGAGGCCAGCATGGCTGCACGCGGCACCACCACAACCTCCAGCCTGCACTCCGAGGCAGGCATGGCCGCAGCCAGTGCGAGCAACGCTGTCGCCAACATGCTGCGCAACATCTCCGACTTCAGGACGACCCGCGGATCCGCGGGCGGGGGTGGAGGCGGCAGCGGGGAAGCAGCGGCCGGGGGCAGTGGGGAAGCAGCTGGAGGCAGTGAGGCGGGAGCTACGGGCTGCTCTGATGGAGGTGCAAGCGGGTGGCGGAGCTCGAGCGACGCGGGCGAGCCGTCCGCCTCTGCGACTGGCCTGCGCGGTCCGCCCCAGCTGTCAGTCGCAGCCGCGCCGTCTGGCGGCAGCTCGCTCCAGGCGTCGCGCGATGGCGGGGGGGCAGCAGGGGCAGGCGGGGGCGGCGGCCACCACGCCGCCTCTCCCGTGGGCGACCCACTCTCCCTGCGCAGCTCGAACGTTGGCGTGGCCGGGGCAGTGTCCACGGCAGGTGCTGACACTGTGCGCCGCAGCCGCCGATACGCGACAGACGACTCAGATGCCATGCCCAGCCATGCGCGCACGCCTTCGTCCGGCAGCAACGACGACGGCGGTGCGGACGGTGACGACGCCGGTGCGGATCATCACGGAGGCCGTGATGCCACAGTCGTGAGCGGGGACGATGCGTCGGCGCCTATGCCGTGGCCGTGGGCGGAGCAGGCGCTGTACCACGCGGGGAGCCCCGCGCATGCGCGGCACCCTCACGAGCAAGTGAAGAGTCCCATGCGGCCCATCGCCAACCCAGTGATGCCGCCCCTGCCTGGGAGCCGCCTGCTCGCGCGGGCAGCGGCGCTGGGGCTCCTGCCTGGTGTGGGCAACCCTGCCATCACAGGTGTGGCAAAGCGCTGTGTGCATGGGGTGCAGCCCGCCTGTTGTCCGTGCCACTCATCCACGCTTTGCCACCCACCCACCTACGAAATGCCGCACACATACCTACGCCTACGCCAACAACCATGCCAGCAACCCACAAACGCCATGCCGTGCCACCCACCCACACCTTTTGCCACTCACCCACCTCCGACATGCCACAACACCTCCAGCTACGCCAGCCATGCCAAGCACCCACCTAAACCACGTCGCCCACACACCCACACGCCAGGTGTGGCGAGCGCAGGCGCAGCGACCCACGTGCGCGTGCACACGTACGGCAGCGGTGCTATGCAGCTCGCAGCGGCTGCCAGCAGCACCAGCACCAGCGCCGCACCCGGCCACGGCAGCAGCGGTGGCGGCAGCGCGGCCGCAGCAGCGGCTCCCAGCAGCAGCAGCGCAGCGCTTGGGCACGCTGCACCAGGTCACGGCAGCAGCGGCGGTAGCGCGGCAGCAGCCAGCAGCAGCGCCACGCTGCAGCGCCATGCACCAGGCCACAGCAGCAGCGGCGGTAGCGCAGTCGCAGCAGCTCCCAGAAGCAGCAGCACAGCGCTTGGGCACGCTGCACCAGGGCATGGAAGCAGCGGCGGTAGCGCGGCGGCAACCAGCAACAGCAGTGGTGGTGGCAGCGCGGCGGCAGTGATGGCGGCCAGCAGCAGCAGTGCATCGTTGCTGCGCGCTGCACCAGGCCACGGCAGCAGCGGCGGCGGCAACGCGGCGGCAGCAACTGACAGCAGCATCAGCGCCACGCTGCAGCACCCCGCACCAGGGCATGGCAGCAGCGGCGGCGGCAGCGCGGCCGCAGCAGCGGCTCCCAGCAGCAGCAGCGCAGCGCTTGGGCACGGTGCACCAGGGCATGGCAGCAGCGGCGGCGGCTGCGCGGCGGCGGCAGCATCAGCCGTGAAGCGCGTGAGCGGCGAGCGCACAGAGCGCGCGGCACCGCCGGCGTCTGCACCTGCGCTCGCAGCGCCACCAGCACCGCCGCTTGGTGGAGCAGTCCTCAGGGAGTCCTCGCAGAGCAGCCGCGACAGTGGCGCCATGGGGACGCTGCCGCCCTCGTCCGCGGCGTCGCGCCGCGCGGCGGCTGCCGACAGGAACGGCGACGGTGGTGCGTACGCGACGCCGTTTGCGACCGCATCACCCCCAGCACCATGGCAGTGGTCCACGCAGGCGGCAGCAGCGCCCCTAGAGGAGCAGCTCGGGTCGGGCCCCGGCCCCGGCCCCGCGCTCTCGTCGCACCCGGTCGACTTCGGGTCAGACCTCTCGTCAGAGACGGACTCTGATGGTGGGGACGGCGAGAGGCGCCGAAGCGGCGGCGGTGCTGCCGCGGCTGGGCCGAGCGGTGCCGGTGCCGGTGCCGCCAGGCTGCACGGGTACGGCAGGCTGAGCGTTGCGGTGGCAGCTGGCCCGACGGGCATTGCTGACGAGGACAACCTGCTCCTCATCACACCGCTGCGCACGATCAACGCGCGGCCGGGCCCGGCGCTCGGGCCGCTGCACCGGGGTGTGCTCGTCAAGGAGACGCGGGCGGCTGCGGCGGCGGCAGTCGTGGCGCAGCAGCAGCAGGAGCTTGAGCTCGAACGGCAGCGCCATGAGGGGCAGCTGGCGCAGCTGGAACAGCAGCAGCAGCAGCAGCAGGGACAGCTGCAGCAGGACCCCAGGCCGGCGGCGGTTGTCGCGTGGCGCGGCGTGCCCGTCCCTGCGGAGCAGCACTTTGTGGGCCCGCTCGCGCATGCGGTGCGGCAGCGTGAGGCACAGCAGCAGCACCACCATCACCTGCTGCATGCGAGCGCGCCGGCTGGCGTCCCGCGCGGCGGGGGGCGGCCGACGATTGAGTTCGGCTCACAGACGCAGCTGCACCCTCAGCAGCACGCAGGCGTCGAGCTTGCGCACACGAGCAGTGGAGGGGGCGGAGCAGCAGGGCCGTCGGCAGCCACGCCGCCGCTGCCGCTGCACAGGGTCACGCTGGACGAGACGACGCAAGTGGGCACGTACACGCAGGCGCGCTGGCACGCGGCAAGGCTGCGCGACGCAGATGAGTCTTAACAAACTGCCGATGCAGGGGGAGAGAGGGGGGTTGGCTGCAGGGGGTAGTTTCTGTACAGTGAGAGGCATTGACAAATACACAAGTAAACGAGCACGAGGGGCAGCAGATGTTACAGACATGTGTGGCAAAACAACAGGCACCTTAATCGGCTTTGCTCGGTGGAATATAGTGCTCGACGCAAGAGGCCCCTCCCTGGCCACCTCAACAACTCAAACTCGTGTCACAACAAAGCACCGCCAGCTCAAGAGACGCGCACACGCAAGCTCAACAACACGTGCCCAGCCGACAGTCAAATTTGCCAATTGATTCGCATGCATTCAGTCCAATCTGATTCCCTGCCGTCTCTCTTATGGCTGCTGCACGCGAAGCCCCGCGTCACCTTTGCCACGACCCGTGCCTCAGAGTCACGGCTTGTGCCGCCGCCGCCGCCCGTCCCCAGCTCCTAGCCCCAGCTCGTGCTCCTCGACGTCATTCACCAGGTGGTTGAACGTCGCGGTGGCAGCGGCAGACAGGCAGTGCCTGCGCGTGTCACGTGCACGCACGGCAAGGGGCAGGCAGGCGGTTGGGGCCACTGTCGTGCATCCCCCGCGTGCAAGCGCACTGTGATGGAACAACGCGCTGTTTGCTGTGTGAGCGTCGTTGTGCGTGTGTCGCTGCTCGCACCCCTCAAACAAGCGCAGCCCCTGGAGGGGGGGGGTACAAATGCGCCACCTCGGGCGCCAGGTCCTCCATCTTGCAGCGCACCAGGCCCGCTCTCCCACCACTCTTCCCCCCCTGCACGCCCCCGCAGGCCCGCTCTCCCACCACTCTTCCCCCCCTGCACGCCCCCGCCCCCCCCTCACACAAACACTCCCCGCTGTGCACACGTCAGCGGCACTTTCGGCGGTGAATCCTCCATCTTGAAGCACACCAGGCTCCCCCCCTCTGCCTCACCACGTCGCGTGCGTCAGCGGCACCTCTGGCGCCAAATCCTCCATCTTGAAGCACACCAGTCCTGCGATGCAGCACACGCCGTGCGCGAGCACCGGCAGCCGCAGGCTCGGCTCTTGCGCCGCACGCGACAGGTACTTGACCTCGACTGACGACGTGTTGATGGTGGAGACCTGTGCGTGTGTGTGCAAGAGAGATTGTGTGTGTGTGTGTGTGTGTGTGTGTGTGTGTGTGTGTGTGTGTGTGTGTGTGTGTGTGTGTGTGTGTGACAGGTACTTGACGTCGACTGACGACGTGTTGATGGTGGAGACCTATGTGTGTGCGTGTGTGTGAGAGAGAGAGTGAGAGAGAGAGAGAGTGCGTGTGTGTGTGTGTGTGTGTTGTGTGTGTGACAGGTGCTCGACCTCGTATCGTGGGGGCGGACGGACCGCAGCCAGAGCGCTTGGTTGGCGGTCTGCCCATCCTATGATCCCATCCTATTCTATCCTCACCAGGAAGGGCGCCCACGGGGTCGCGGCAAGGCTGACGATCGTCGCTGCGAGCGGCACGTTTGGGTACACGCAGCGGAGCATCGCGGTGCTCGCCACCGCGATCGTCCAGTAGTCCAGCCTCCTGCGAGGGTCGTGTGTGGGGGAAGATAGTTGCTTGATTGCTGGGGGGTGGTGGCTGGTTGATTGATTGTCGCAGCCGGGTACAATCGCAGCGCAACGTCGCTGTGCTCGCCACCGTTATCGTCCAGTAGTCCTGCCTCCTACAAGGTGTGCGTGTGTGTGCGTGTGTGTGTGTGTGTGTGCGTGTGTGTGTGTGTGTGCAGTGCGTGTGTGTGTGTGTGTGTGCGTGTGTGTGTGTGTGTGGGAGGTCAGCGAGGCGGCTCGGGGTGAGAAGACGGGCAAACGTGGTCGGAGGGGATGAGTGAGGAGGGGATGAGTGAGGAGGGATGAGGCAGGGGAGCACGCGGGGGTGGTCGAGTTAACAGCCCCCCACTAGTGGCCAGCCACATGTCTGTAGCGCTCGGGCGCGATACGCCGAGCAAGGTCGAATACGCTGCCGGTAGGTGACGTCACACACGACTAAAATCCATCATCAGTCCGTCGGACGCCCATGTCGGCGTCTTAGATCTAGACGCATGTGTTTGTATGGGGTTGGTTGGGGAGGCGGGAAAGCAGTGATCCCCCCGCAAGCCGTATACCGCTCGGGGGCCGGATTTCCCATTCCCCAGGAAACCATCTCACACTTGGTGGGGGAGGGCGTGGCGGGGTGCGTTTGAAAGCTCTCGTCGAGAGCAGCGCAGCGGCACACGTTGCATGTCCCCCCTCTTATGTATTGCGCCTGGTATGAGCGGTCAAAGTCGCTCGAGCCGGGAAAAAAACAATTCTCAAAATCCTCCCCAGGGGGGTCACTGCGTGAGGTGTGTGTGGACACTGCCCCGCACCTGCAGTGCGGCCGCACGGCCCCGCTCGACGCGTGGAACCCGCACGAGTTTGCCCCGACCGCGATCAGGCTCACGCCCCACAGCCTGCCCGCTGGCGTGCGGCGCGCCCGCATCGTGTGCACGCCCACCAGCGCGACCGGCGCGCTCGTCACGCAGTTGGCGCAGCGCTCGAGGCGGTTGTGATCGCACGTCGCGGGCAGTGGCGAGCAGCTGTCCAACTTCGGCCGGAGGTTGTCCGCGGCAAAGCGCACCGCCCCGTCGAGCCACCGTCGCTGGTGCAGCGCCGCCCGCCGCCACCCCACCGCGTCGAGCCGCCCGAGCGCAGCGTTGAGCAGCGCGGCGCCCCCGCGCTGGCGCACGCCCGCAGCCTGCTGCTTGCCAACGCCTGCGCTGCTGGTGCTGGGGCCAAAGTCATCCGGGCCGGGTGCGTCCCAGCCGCCGCCGCCACGCCGCCCGCGCAACACACCCATGCTGGCGTCGAGCACGCCTGACGTCAGGCGGCCCGCCTCGCCGGCCACCGCGCCCACGAGGTCGCCTGCTGCAGCTCCGACCCACGCCAGCTGCGTTGCGGAACATGGTGGTTGATTGACGCCATCCGATGATGGCCAACAGCTGGGAGGCATGGCATGTGGGTGGAGCCCGCATGTGCCCAAGCCATGCATGGGTGCATGGCAAATGCATGGCGGAAATGGCATCCGCGCTGCTGCGCCCTGCCCCAGAAGCTTGAAATATAGCTGCCCCTGATGGTGTGCTGCGCTCCGGGGTTTGTGATGGTGCGGGACAGGCGTAGAAGCCGGCGAGAGCATGCCTTCACGGCACACATGGTGTCCCGGACACAGCGCAAGCGGTGAGCAGCCCCCGGAACCACGAGTAACCCATTTGACACAGGCTGCTGCGATCCGTGGCGGCGGAGGCCGCGGCGGGGATGCGGGGGCGCTGGTTGGGGTTTCGTTTTTACGCACCTTGTCTTCCGCTTCCGCTTTCGCCAGCTGGAGTACAGCGAAGGATGTTCAACAGGTTGGACGTCTGGCGTAGGTAGAAACTAGGTAGAAACTGTGCCTGCAATTTTCTGGCAAACCACGTCAACCACCATTTGGCCAGGGTTTGAACCACGCGAATGCAGCTGTTGCTGGTTGTGTTGTTCTGGTTGTGATGCTGCTGCTCCAGGCAACGGCACAAGCAACACTAACAAGTGTCACACAACTATAACCGGAGTGAGAGAGAGCCTCTGGCTCTTCGTCTACTCCCGACAAGCCGCGCCGCCGTACCCCCTCGGCCCGCTCACAGCTTTTCTGCCAGACGCTGCGCCTTGTCGTTCAGGATGTCGATGGCCTGAATCAGCAGCTCCTGTGGCGGCATCACGCCCGTCGACTCGATCGTAAAGATGAAGTGGTCCTTGCGCTTGCGCAGCTGGACGGACTCGGACACCTCGTCGCGCGCGAGCAGCGTGCGCAGCTGCGTGTGTGTGCGTGTGTGCGCGTGTGTGTGCGTGTGTGTGCGTGTGTGTGCATGTCTGTGTGCACGTGTGCATGTGTGCAAGTGTGTGTGTGTATATGCACGTGTGTGTGTGTGTGTGTGTGTGTGTGCGTGACTGCCTGCCAGGTGCGTCACAATCCACCAGCGTCAGCATGCCGGTGGGGCGGCAGCCAGTGTTTCCGTTAGCCAACCCGCAACCCGACAAAGTGTACTTTCGGGTTGAGATTGGCCAATTCGGGCTGGCGCGTCGGGTTGAGATTGCGCAAATTCCGACCAAAACAAATGTGAACATTGGCATTTTCACACTTTTCCGTCAAAATTCGCCTCCGGATTGTGATTGGCGAAATAAACGCGAGGCCTGGGTTGGGTCATCATTTTTCCAAGATCCTTAACGGAACCACTGGCGGCAGTTCCCACCTTTTCCAACACGTGCTCGTGCTCGCGCGCGCTCGTAGCGCACAGCAGGCCGGTGCTGTCGCGCACAAACAGGCCGGGGCACGCGGACACGAGCTCGTCTACGAGGTCCACATCGATGTCGGCAGCGTCCTGCGGGTGCGGTGCGTGCGTGCATGCGTTCGTGCGTGTGAGTGTGTGTGTTAGTGTGTGTGCGTGTGTGTGTGTGTGTGTGTGTGTGTGTGTGTGTGTGCGTGTGTGTGAGTCGATTTCACAGCCTGCCGGACGCCGATGTTGGCCAGATGTTGGCGCATTATACCGTGCATGTGCCTACAGTTAGGACATATTTTGGAGGCGTCGCACAATAGCTCTCCTTTTTGCTCTGGGACTACACGTTGGCAGGCAGCCGGCTGGTGGCTACCGCCCCTCACAAGTAATTGTTAGGGCCAGAACTGGACTTGGGTCTAGGCGGTGGTACTAGGACTAGAGGTAGTCTTTGCTGGAAAGCCGATGTCACTGTAACTGTGCCTACTGGCGGTGGCAGGGTGCGTGCCTATTGTGTGTGTGTGTGTGTGTGTGTGTGTGTGGTGGCGGTGGGAGGGCATGAGCTCGTCTACGAGGTCCACATCGATGTCGGCAGCGTCCTGTGGGTGCGGTGCGGTGCGTGCGTGCATGTGTGTGTGTGTGTGGTGCATGCGTGCATGTGTGTGTGTGTGTGTGTAGAGTGTGTGTGTGTGAGTTGATTTCACAGTCTGCCGGACGCCGATGTTGGCGCATTAGACCGCGTGTGTGTGTGTGTGTGTGTGTGTGCGTGCGTGTGTGTGTGCCTGTTGGCGGAGGCAGAGTGCGTGCCTGTGTGTGTGTGTGGTGGCGGTGGGAGGACACCAGCTCGTCTACCAGGTCCTCAACGGTGTCGGCAGCGTCCTGCGTGTGCGGTGCATGCGTGCGTGTGTGCGTGTGTGTCTGTATGTGTGTGTGGAGTGTGTGCGTGTGGTCGATTCCACAGTCTGCCGGACGCCGATGTTGGCGCCTTAGACCGTGTGTGTGTGTGTGTGTGTGTGTGTGCCTGTTGGCGGTGGCAGGGTGCGTGCCTGTGTTTGTGTGTGTGTGTGTGTGTGGTGGCGGTGGGAGGGCACGAGCTCGTCTACGAGGTCCGCATCGATGTCGCCAGCATCCTGCGGGTGTGGTGCATGCGTGCGTGCGTGCGTGCGTGTGTGTGTGTGTGTGGAGTGTGTGCGTGTGTGTGGAGTGTGTGTGTGTGTGCGTGCGCAGTCACTGCGGCATCCTCAACACTCAAACCCTAAGTACCCACCTTTAGCAGCCCTACCACAGCCCCCTAGAGTGTTACCCCGGGATTACACTCAACACCCACAGTGTAACAGCTTTGTTACAAGGCTCTACTAATTTGCGCAAATTGTACAGCCTTGTAACACAGCCATTACACTGTGGGTGTAGAGTGTAACCCCGGGGTAACACTATGATGATGGATCTTACAGTCTGTGTGACACCAGTAATGATGTATAAGACCGGTGTCGGCGCTAGCGCCCGACACCTTGAACTCAGTTTCAGTGGGAAACTGGCTGGCTACCTGGTAGGGGTGAGGGTAAACCCCCACACGCGCGCACGCACTGGACCTAGACAGGACACTGGGCCCCCAGATCCACCCTATACCACCCAGGTAGTAACAGCAACGCATCCCAGATCCACCCTATACCACCCTACTAGTCCCGCCGCCGCCATTGGCTCCAGCAATCTCCTCCATGCCCGCCAGCAATCTCCTCCACGCCCGCCAGCAATCTCCTGTATGCCCGCCAGCAATCTCCTCCATGCCCGCCAGCAATCTCTGTATGCCCGCCAGCAATCTCCTCCATGCCCGCCAGCCGCCATGCGATCTCCATGCGCCGCGCCGCGCTCCATGCGCGCCAGCACCCGTACCACCCGCCTCATTCCCGTTCTTTAGCCATTCCCCGTGACACCTATGGCTGATCCTTCCCGGCCGTCCCCTTTGGCATCTGTAACCCGTATCCTCTCCCTGTAGCCTCATTCCTCGTTCTTAACCGCCATCTCCATTATGGTGCCCGCCCGCTGGTGGGGCCTCGCCTCGCCCCATGCCGCACGGCTAGTGTATTGATTGCTGCGCCATCTATGATCTGCGCCTTGGGGCAGGGAACCCCTGCGCCACAACCTCCTCACAAAGCCTAGCCGCATGTGCCTCGCTTCCCATGTTTCTCAATTTCTCGCCATCCGCTTCCATGCTGCCGCCTGCAATCTCCTCCACGCCCGCGAGCAATCTCCTCCATGCCCGCCAGCAATCTCCTCCATGCATGCACGCGCAGAGCGCCGCCATGCAACCCCCACGCGCCGCGCGCGCCATGCGCGCGCCGCGCCCGCCAGCTCCCGTAGCCTCATTCCCCGTTCTTTACCCATGCGCCATGACGCATGAGCCTTGTCCGCCGTCCCCTGGCATGCATAACCCGTAGCCTCATCCCCGGTAGCCGCATTCCTCGTTCTTAGCCGCCATCTCCATTATGGTGCCCGCCCGCTGGTGGGGCCTCGCCTCGCCCCATGCCGCACGGCTGGTGCATCGATCGCGTCGCCATCTAATAATCTGCGCCTTGGGGCAGGGAACCCCTGCGCCGCAACCTCCTCACAAAGCCTAGCCGCATGTGCCTCGCTTCCCATGTTTCTCAATTTCTCGCCATCCGTCTCTCTCTTCCATCCAGGCACAGTAAACCATTAGGAGCCGCAATCTGCTTGATTTCCGATCGTTGTGAGAGGGGGTGCATGCTCGCCGCAATTCTCGCCATCGTGCATCGTGCTCTCCATCGTGCCGCTGCCCCATCTGCCACATAGCCTCGCCCCATCAGGACCAGTTCATCAGTAGCGCTGTGCGTCACAGCCGCTCAGGGTAAATTTCCAGATTTTCAGCCGCCCAGTACCAAGCGCAGTTGTCCCGGTTGTCCGCCATCGAGCGGCGCCAGGGCGGGAGCCCCTGGCGAAGAGCTTATGAACTTAACATAGTAGACAGACCCTTCTAGATTATAGGGGGCTGCGGACTATAGGGGGCTGCGGACTATAGGGGGCTGCGGACTATAGGGGGCTGCGGTAGGGCAGGCGGACCTCTGGCAGCATGCGGTACCACGCAGTAGCACTGTCAATCATACAATCAATGCACACACGTGTACGAACCTCAAGACTCACCCTTAAACTCTCAACCCTTATCCTAGTTGACGACCCTACTGTATTAATTTCAATACAGCAAACACCCAATCTGCCGAGAGGTGGCACGAGAGCGGTGGCTGGCCGGTTGGGGCGTGGGCCGGCTCGTCGGACAGCTGACAATTCAGGCTACCTGCTGGTAGTCTTGTATTTTTCAAATTCAAACCCCGGCGGCTACAGCGGGCGCCAAAAGTTTGGTTTTAAGCCCACCTTAAGCAGGCAGACCTCTGGCAGCATGCGGTACCACGCAGTCGCGACGGGCGACCACTTGGCGTGCTCCTTGCCGCAGCCCTGTGTGTGTGTGTGTGTGTGTGTGTGTGTTGAGGGGGGGCGACCACTTGGCGTGCTCCTTGCCGCAGCCCTCTGTGTGTGTGTGTGTGTGTCTGTGTGTGTTGAGGGGGGGGGGGCGACCACTTGGCGTGCTCCTTGCCGCAGCTTTGTGTGTGTGTGTGTGTGTGTTGAGGGGGGGCGACCACTTGGCGTGCTCCTTGCCGCAGCCCTGTGTGTGTGTGTGTGTGTGTTGAGGGGGGGGCGACCACTTGGCGTGCTCCTTGCCGTAGCCCTGTGTGTGTGTGTGTGTGTGTGTGTGTGTGTTGAGGGGGGGGCGACCACTTGGCGTGCTCCTTGCCGCAGCCCTGTGTGTGTGTGTGTGTGTGTGTTGAGGGGGGGGCGACCACTTGGCGTGCTCCTTGCCGCAGCCCTGTGTGTGTGTGCACGCCGTGAGGGTGTGCGCGCGTGTGTCACGCGCACTCGACACAAACCGCAAAACCGTAAATTTTGCATGTTTCAGTGCGTATTCCTTCCCATGGGAAATACGTACATACGGCGTATTGTACAGGTACACGGACTACGAATGTACGCCAACCCACAACCCTACGTGTGTGTGTGTGTGGGAAGGGGGGTGGGGCAGAGGTGTGGCAGCACAAATGCGGGGCACCCTGAGCAACTACAGCCACGCGAGAGTTGCGACATCA